>JAWPHD010006825.1:0-138413 GCA_037043455.1 Cyrtodaria siliqua
GGGTAATTAATTAATTTCACATTATGTCAGTTGGTAAATTCACAGAATATGAATTGTTTACCAATGTGTAGTTGTTGCAATGTAATGTGCGTGTAATGTACATGTTTTCATGTCTTTCCTTTTGGTGGTTGTTAATTTGACTCCATACAATTTTGTTTTAATTTGGCTTTTTGATACATGTATTCTATTTTAATGATATGTAAAGAGGTATATAATAAAAGGATCATTACTATAGTAAGAAACATAGTTTGAAACAAAAGAGTGTGGGGGGGGGGGGGGGTGGGGTGGTGGTGGGGGGGTGGGAACTTCCCCAACACTGGTGTCAATTTGCCCTGCCCAAGGGGTCACGTTTTACATAATTATACTTCAGTTATATAAGAGAAAACTTTTAACATATTCTCTAAAACCAAAGCATAAGCTTTTGGTCTTTACCAAGTTAGTTTAAAATGGTGACCTGGAGTCAAATCTGGCCCGCACTGAATGATCATAGATTTACCTAAAGGAGTTATATTGGAAAATCTTTAAACAACCTTTTCTGAAATTACATGGGGTAGAGTTCTAATATTTCGCATGTATCATAAGCTTATCTTTCGCTACCACGTTTGTTCAAATTTGGCCCCTCTCAAGTTTTACATAGGCTTTGCCAAGATTGAGCAGGAAAAATGTGCAGAACCATTTAGTTCCACCTAATGACCAAACTTTCAGAAAATGCATTATGGGACTCACTTATTTTGAGAAACTCCCAGGATTTTTTTTTTCCATTTTCAACAATCATTTTTGATTTTGAGACATTTGGGGCCTAATTTGTTTAAAAACATAAAAAAGTATGAAAAAACTAATTTAAAATGGGAAATAATTCAAAGATATAGATGAAACATTAATCATTTTCCGATTAATACAGCGCAATAATTACCAATTATATGTTATATGTTTAGCGTTTATTTTTTTTTGTGTTTTATGGCTCATTTAGTTTATTTTTATCATAATGTATTTGAACAGTTCTAAAAATAATATCAATCCTGATCATGGAGGTACGTAGAGTATGTAGATCTATGATCCTGATGTACTTCCTTTAAAGGTGCACATGCAGTCATTTAGTTCCCACCGAATGACCTCACATTTTCAGAATAGCTTTAATACTAAATTCATTATGGAATTCACTTTTGGACTCTCTTATTTTGATTTTTTTTCTCCAAAAGCTCTGATATTTTGCATGAGCATTATATTATGATGTTACTAAAGTTATACAAATGGTGACCCTGGTGTCATCAGTCTCGGATAAAACTGTTATACTGACCAGGAGTCGGGTGATATTATATAGTGGTGCGCGGTATTCCCAATATACTGGTATATAGGAGTGAGCTTGTCGGTCTGTATTTTTGGTATACGGGTTTAAGACCATAAATACAGGTCAAGATCGACTTTGGTTACAAACCACCAAGTTTTGACGGAGTTATGGCCCCTTTTCCTCTTAGAATTTGCCCAAAAAACGGTTTCCGGTCGATAACTCATGAAAGGGTCGACGGATTTTAATAATTTTTGGTACACGGGTTTAAGACCATAAAATACAGGTCAAGTTCGACTTTGGTTACAAACCACCAATTTTTGACGGAGTTATGGCCCCTTTTCAACTTAGAATTTGCCCAAAAAACGGTGTCCTGACGGTAACTCATGAAAGGGTCGACAGATTTAAATAATATTTGGTACACGGGTATAACACCATAAAATACAGGTCAAGTTCGACTTTGGTTACAAACCACCAAGTTTTGACGGAGTTATGGCCCCTTTTCCTCTTAGAATTTGCCCAAAAAACGGTTTCCGGTCGATAACTCATGAAAGGGTCGACGGATTTTAATAATTTTTGGTACACGGGTTTAAGACCATAAAATACAGGTCAAGTTCGACTTTGGTTACAAACCACCATTTTTTGACGGAGTTATGGCCCCTTTTCAACTTAGAATTTGCCCAAAAAACGGTGTCCTGACGGTAACTCATGAAAGGGTCGACAGATTTAAATAATATTTGGTACACGGGTATAACACCATAAAATACAAGTCAAGTTCGACTTTGGTTACAAACCACCAATTTTTGACGGAGTTATGGCCCCTTTTCAACTTAGAATTTGCCCAAAAATCGGTGTCCGGACGATAACTCATGAAAGGGTCGACACTCGACAGATTTAAATAATTTTCGGTACACGGGTTTAAGACCATAAAATACAGGTCAAGTTCGACTTTGGTTACAAACCACCAATTTTTGATGGAGTTATGCCTTAGAATTTTCCAAAAAAATGCTACAATCAACTCTGAGGAACCTGCTAATTTTGGTTTGTATTAAATTTAAACAATTTATTATGCATCCTCTTCATGGCCATGTCTCTTTTTATTACACTTATACATCTTTGACTTTAACGGTGTAACACGCAAATTTTTTTCTTCTTCCCTGATCACTAACAATATTGAAAACTCTCTCTCTCCTCTCCTCTCCCCCCCCCCCCCCCCCCCCCCCCCCTCCCCCCCCCCCCCCCCACTCCCCCTCTCTCTCTCTCTCATTATATTTTTTTTCCTGTTTATTTCATATTTTGCAGTTTAAATAATTTATTTGCCATTGCCTAAATTGTATGAATATTTTGTAGTGGGAGGGCCGGATTTCTAATGTTGTAATAACTGTGGCCCTACCATTGTTTTCTTGTGGTTGCCATGTTTATGTGACAAGGCGGTATTGTGGGGGTATTAATGACTTTCAGTGATAATTCTAGTATGATACAATTTTTAAATAATACATATTACACTCTACCTGTACCGATACACAAGGTATTTTCCGTAAAAGGCCGTGATCGGGCGGTGAAAACTCATTTGTTGTTGCAAACAGTCGGTGACAAAGGTTAATATTTTAAGATCAGACTTAAAACACCGGTGTGTAAATGGTAAATGTCATGTAAATAGTTGGAGCGCATTTCTTCTACTTCTACTTTAATGACTCAAAACATGTTGCGATGTTTCTATAGAAAAACTAGTAGTCGTATAAAAACCTAGTGAAAATGAAGGGCTACTGCACTTTTAATACTGCTGTTTAGTGTTCAATTAGTTGAGTTCACATGTTCTAGTTTCTAGGTTTAGCTTCCTAATACTTGTAATCTTCTAACCTTGTTCGACGTCTTTGCCGTGCTACTACACACTCAGTGTTTAAATACTATATTGATACATATCGTGATACAGTGTAGCAATATCACACTATATCACGATATGATATTTCCAACGATACCGTAATCATCCCTAATATTATATAGCAAAATACAAAATCTTCTCAAGTTCCCCACATTTGGTTGCTGGGGTAGAATACAACCACGGACCCCACTTCATGTTCATTTTGTCATTTTTTTTATCATGCTCATTCAAGGTTTACTTCATGATACCGCATATGCAAATGTGGAACGTGGCTCCGCCGTAAATGGAATGTTTACAATAGAATTTGCAGCATGTCTGCAGTTCTGCAGGTTAGAAGATTCTAGGCCCATTCTCCATATGTATCCAGATTTAAATGGAGGATGAGCCTGGCATGGTCATTCCCATTAGGAGCCATATAACCTTGCATGTGTTGGTGCGCCGTAAAACCCAATTTAATTCTGACTACAATAATAATAAATAACTACCTAATATGCAAGTAGAGCATCCACAGGCCATCTTGGGCCTGTTGTTATCCATCTCGGCCTGTTGTTATTACTTAAATGTCTCAAACAGTTTCGAATGGATTGTTCCCAAACTTCATGTAAACATAACAGCTTGACCAGGACAAAACAGTAATTTATTACTGAATTATGGGCCTTTGTTTAACTTAGAATTTTCTACCCTAATATTGTATTTCTATTACTTTTCTTAAACAATTTTTACTTTTCTCAAACAATTTCGAAATGGATTGTTCCCAAACACCATATACACATAGCAACTGATGACCTTATATCCTTCTACATCACACATTGTTGATTGCTAATTTATTACAAAATTATGTCCAGTGAGTTGTTTGACATAGAATTTTCCACTTTAATAATTTATATAACAACCTTCATGTGGCTTTCACTTCAAAAGTTTTCATGGATTGTTATTACACTTGGCATACAGTTCACACGTGATGATATGATGTGTTGCTGCATCAAAGGTTTTCGCTTTTCGCAGTATTTGTTCAAAAAAGCAGGGGTATTCATCACCTTCATTGATAGTTTTAATAGTAAATTCAACAAAACTTTTCCCCCTGTGTTTGCCGGGGTAGAAAGCAATCACTCCAAATCCCACTAAAGGCAGAGGGGTGGGACCCTGCTTCATGTTCATTTTGTAATATTTCATCGTGCTCATTCAAGGCCTTCATCATGACACTGCGTATGCCAGTGTGAAAACATGGCTCTATCAAATATGGAGTGACATCATGGCACCGCATATTCAAACGTCAATCTTGGCTTCAACGTAAATGGAGTGTCTACTATAGAATTTGCAGCAACTTTGCAATTCTGCAGGTTAGAAGGTTCTAGGCCCATTCTCCATATTTTATCTTGTCATGATGTAAATGGAGGATGAGCCTGGCATGTTCTTTCTTGCTAGGCGCCATATAACCTTTCATGTGTTGGTGCGCCATGAAACCCATTCAATTTAAGTGAATTCAACAAAACATTACAGCTTTGGTCAAACCACTTCTACATATTAACACAACTAATATTTACACTTAAACTAATCTTGCACCAGCATAGTCTTGCATAAACCTAATCTTTGCCTCTACACTCATGAGTGCTTTGAGGCACCTGGGCCTCTTGTTTAAATTATTAGTATCACATGTTTGTAACATTCCAGGGTTGAATGAGAAACTATTGTAGCTACATGTATGTATAAATAAAAAACAAGAGGGCCATGATGGCCCTATATCGCTCACCTGAGTAAATTTGAACCAATACAAGAGGGCCAAGATGGCCCTAAAGCGATCACTGTGACCCCCGCGGCGTGTCCAAGTTTGACACCAGGGTCACCATTTGAACAAACTTGGTAGAGGACCATAAGCTTATAGCAAATGCAAAATATTAAACCTCTGGCTCTTGTAGTTCCAGAGAAGAAGATTTTTTTTCAGTTTTTCCCTATACAAGCCTATGTAAAACTGTGACCCCCGGGGCGGGGACAAATTTAACCCCAGGGTCACCATTTGAACAAACTTAGTATAGGACCATAAGCTGATGCTACATGTAATACATGAGAGCTCCGTGCCATGTGGTTCCAGAGAAGAAGATTTTTAAGTTTTTCCGTATACAAGCCTATGTAAAACTGTGACCCCCGGGGCGGGGCCAAATGTGACCCCTGGGTCACCATTTGAACAAACTTGGTAGAGGACCATAAGCTTATAGCAAATGCAAAATATTAAACCTCTGGCTCTTGCAGTTTCAGAGAAGAAGATTTTTTAAGTTTTTCCCTATACATGTCTATGTAAAACATGTGAACCTTGGGGCGGGGCCAAATGTGACCCGAGGGTCACCATTTGAACAAAACTGGTAAAGGACCATAAGCTTATAGTAACTGCAAAATATCAAACCTCTGGCTCTTGTAGTTTCCGAGAAGAAGATTTTTAAAAAAAATTCCTATATAAGTCTATGTAAAACTGTGACCCCTGGGGCGGGGACAAATTTAACCTCAGGGTCACCATTTGAACAAACTTAGTAGAGGACCATAAGCTGATGCAGCATGTAATACAAGAGACCTCTGTGGCTTGTGGTTTCAGAGAAGATTTTTTAAAGTTTTTTCCTATATGTCTATATGAACAACATGCAAAATCTCAAATACAAACTTTGGACCCCCGGGGCATGGCCATTTTTGACCCCGGGAACTTCATTTGAACAAACTTGATAGTCTAGGCGTAAGCGATCATTTTAAAAGAAAAACTGTTGAAATCTGTCCAGCGGTTCTTCTTCAGAAGATTTTTTAAGGTTTCGACCATATATGGTAATGGCGGCCATCTTGGATGTCGCGCTGACCTAATTTTAACAAATCTAAAAAGCATTTATCTAAGGATCATCCACGTGAAGTTTGGTCAAAATTGGCCAAGCGGTTTCCCAGGAGAAGTCGTTTGAAGCAAAAGTTAACGACGACGACGGACGACGGACGGACGACGGACGACGGACGAAGAGTGATCCCAATAGCTCACCTTTGAGCCTTCGGCTCAGGTGGGCTATCAAGATATACTAGTTCCACGTTTCAATATATGTTTTTTCTCCATTATTTTAAAATTAGCGCCACTGGTTTAAGAATGAATGAATGGTGTTTTACGGCACGTCGACACATAAATAGGTCATATTGTGCGCAAAAACTGATGAAAGATGAAGAAATGAAGTTTTAATTAAAAATTAATGTAAAGATAAAACTATTTACAAATAAGGGATGATATGGTAGTAATATAAACTATATATGTAAATGTGCCCGAAAACGGGTATATAAATAAGTAAATATATATAAGAACATATTATAATGATTTATATAGTCTGATTTCTTACACAAGTTACAGGAAATCTAAAACAAGATTAAAATCTATAGTATCAAGTAACTCTGTCATAGTATTAACATTGTAGTACGCATAGGATCAAATATACTAAATATTTCTTATACATGTACATATTTAAATTGGTGGGGTTTGAAGAAAAGAACAAAGCAGATACTTTTAAAGACATTTGGTGAGTTGTATGTGTAAAACTGACTGCAAAATTGAAACACAGGATGTCCGACATGTAACTGCATTAGGTGGTGGAACCGGAAGGTGAAAAATTGACAAAGACAGCTCGAAAAGACGACATATTACAAATGAAAAGACGACAAAAGGCCACATGAGATAACGAAGATACAACAATATTAACTCGTCTTTTCGTTTTTAGCGTGCGTTCCGTCGTCTTTGCACTTAAAATGTCTTCGTTTTGTCGTATTTTTGCGCTCAATGTTCCAACTTCATTCTGTCATCTTTTCGTGGTGGTGGGTGGGTGAGTGGGTGGGGGGTGGGGAATGATGATAATGATGGGTTGTTTCATTGTTCCTTTTCGTCAGTTTTTGCGTGCAGTATGACTTAGTTCAGAAAGATACGTGTGTCTGGTATATAAATAACACACAGATCATACAAGAAAGATTTGTTTGTTTGTTTGGTGTTTTACAACATTTTCAACACATGCAAGGTTATATATGACGGTCGATTTTTTTTTTGTGGAGGATGCAGACCACCCACTTTTCCTGGGTAGAACCAGTACCGTACACCTTCCGCCATCCGTAAGAATCGACACTTCTTCACTTACAAGTGGAGTGGGATTCGAACCCGCAGCAGTGAGAGGCGAAGGTTTACAACGCAACATCGTTAACCATTCGGCCATGGAGACGCTATACAAGAAAGATACCTTCAAAGTAAATGACTAATGACTGTATTTGACATACTTTTTAGACTACTGATTCCTTCTACTAAGCTTTTTTTGTAATTTAACAGGCAAACATCGCTGTCCACCAAAAACTCCAAATAAGCAGTTGTGTGGTTAATACTTTCCTGTCAGAGACATGGGGGGGATTTTGGTATATGAAAAAGAAGCACAAAAGACACGAGTATTTTCAGTATTCTAATTTCTTTTTGATGTTGATGTTTGTTGACCATATATACTGATACTACAACGGCACAGATTCACATGTTTGGAATAGTTTATTGGTCTCTAACACCATCACTTAAATGTTTCAGAACTATTTTCAAAAACATATTCCAGCACTTTTTCTTCAACAACAGGTTTCAGAACTATCTCTTCAACAACAGTTTTTTTCAACAACAAGTTTCAGCACTATCTCTTCAACAACATGTTTCAGCACTATTTCTTCAACAAGTGTCAGCACTATTGTTTCAACAACAAATTTCAGCACTGATTGTTTGACATTCCTTGCTCAGTTATCATTATGCTATATGTCAACACTGCTCGTCACATTATTTCTTTAATTTTTTCAGCACTTTTTATTAAAAGATGTTTCAGATACACTATTTCTTCAACAACATATTTCTGAAGTCACTGTTACTCATTCCTGATGTACTGGTGCTATTTTGAGATTTACTCTGAGTCTCTGAAGAGCTTTTATCGGTGTTCTGTGTGCCAGAGGTGCTCGCAGCAGGCTTTGTAAGAGGGTTCCTGACTGACCTTGGCGTAAGCATGACCTGTGTCCGTGCTACTCCCCGACTGAAATACAAAAACAGCCAGAGTAAACAGCCAGAGTAAACAGGGTGTATTATTGAAATAATGCAGTCCTGGTAAAATGACGTTGATTTACTAAAAAAAAACATGCTAAGATTTTCAATCTGGGATGGTATGTGAGCGGTTTTACATAATTTCCTTTTACGGCGACGCGGTAGCGTAATTTCAGTCCGTAAAACGAACCACATACCGTCCCAGATTGAAAATCTTAGCAGGGTGATCTCGATTATAATGCTTTTCCATTTAAATTTAAGAAATATAAAGTAAAATTATACATACACACTTTTTCTAATTAAACAGCAAAATCGTTTAGTTGACGTCATCCAATGACGTCGCTTGTTACAACATTATGTGATGTCACATACTTTTCAGATGGTAAATCGTGTGATTTACAGTCACAAATATGGGACATAAGTCAATGGAGTAACGCGTTACATTATAGTTGCATTCGAATTATGTTTTAACAGGTTTTTAGAAAACCTTAGTTGCTTTCCAGTACTGTAGCCAGAATTGCATTTTGAAGAAAACAGACATTTACAACTATTACAGAATTACACGTTATTTCTGAATTGTTATTTTCTCTATAGTTTGGGAACATACCCCATACCATCACAATTGTGAATTTTAGCGTGATTTTTCTTAAAACTTAAAAAATACAATAAAATAGTTATTTCATAACTGTATCTTTAACACTGTTTACAACAAGGTCAACAAAGGCATTTAAAAGTGTTTCATACTCAATACTTGTCATGTTTGCTACTCTTTTTTTTTCAAATGTGAATTTGTTTCTCAAAATGGGGAAAAATATATATGTTTTGGCATTGGGAATATGACCGCGAATAATGGCTATAAAAGCAGTCAAAACCCCCTTAGTTTCTGGAATTATAGAATTAAACAAAGCCATCAAGTTGATTTTTAGCTCTACTGGCCAAAGGCGCGGCGAGCTTCTGGGATCACTTTTCGTCCGTCGTCTGTCTGTCCGTCTGTTAGCAATTTTATAAAATCAACATCTCCTCTGAAACTGCTTGAAGGATTTTTATGAAACTTCATCACAATATTACTTGGGAGGGCCTCTCTCTGATTTGTGATTTTCATCCAAGATGGCCGCCATGGCTAAAACTAGGTCAAATTGAAGGAATTTTCAAACGACATCTCCGAAACCACTTATTCCATTATTCTAAATATGTTCCTTGGGTTGGCTTCTATCAAGTTTGTGTTTTTCGTTATCGTTGAATAATCAAAATGGCCACCATGTCGACTCAAAGTTTATAGAGTTACATAGGAAAAGGCTAAAAATGACATCTTGTTTGAAACCGCTTAAAGGATTTTGATGAAACTTTATTACATTAATCTTTAGTATAGTCCGCCTCAGATTTGTGTTCTTCGCGGCTGCCAGTCATCCAAGATGGCCACCATGACTAAATTAGGTCAAATTTAAGGAAATTTCAAACGACATCTCCGAAACCACTAATTCCATTCTTGTGAAATATCATAAACATGTTCCTTGGGTTGGCTTGTGATTTTCGTTATCGTTGAATAATCAAAATGGCCACCACAGCGACCCAAAATTTACATAGAGTTATATAGGAAAACACACAGTAACTGGTCACTTTTAATTTTTGCCTTCTATTATTATAATTGTCTATAGATAATTATAATAATAGAGGGCAAAAATTAAAAGTGACCAGTTCCTGTGGGAAAACATTAAAAATGACATCTTCTCTGAAACCGCTTTAAGGATTTTGTTGAAACTTAAATCACAATGATCTTTTGGAAAGTCATAGGAAAAGGCTAAAAATGACATCTTGTTTGAAACCGCTTGAAGGATTTTGATGAAACTTCATTACATTAATCTTTAGGATAGTCTCAGATTTGTGTTCTTCGCGGCTGCCAGTCATCCAAGATGGCCGCCATGGCTAAAACTAGGTCAAATTTAAGGAAATTTCAAACGACATCTCCGAAACCACTTATTCCATTATTGTGAAATACAATAAACATGTTCTTTGGGTTGGCCTCTATCAAGTTTGTGTTTTTCTTTATCGTGGAATAAGCAAAATGGCCGCCACGGCGACTCAAAAGTCTAAAAATTACATCATCTTTGAAACCGCTTGAAGGATTTTGATGAAACTTCATAACAATGATCTTTAGGATAGTCCCCCTCAGATTTGTGTTTTAAAGGCCTCCAGTCATCCATGATGGCTATCATGGCTAAACTTAGGTCAAATTTAAGGACATTTTAATATCAAACGACATATTACCACTTATTCCATTCTAGTTAAATATCATATACATGTTCCTGTTGTTGGCCTCTATCAAGTGTATTTTTCGTCGTCGTCAAATATTCAAAATGGCTGCCACGATAACACAAAGTTTACATAGAGTTATATATAGGAAACATGTTTCTTGGATTGGCCTCTATCATGTTTATGTTTTTGAATCACATCATACCAGTAGTGTCTAGAGGCCCACTTGGGCATCTTGTTTTATTTATCTGACAACAACGCTTCTTATAACACCATGCCTTTTCATAAAATCTTTATTCTTTGACTCAAACGCCAATGCAATCTTGCAGTCCCTTCAGCGTGCCTTTAGTGGTTATCCTCTCAGGACAGAACCGACTGATTAAACGCTTCTTTCGATAAAGTGTGAAAGGATAAAATGGAAACAGATATTTCTAGCTTTAAAGTGAGCATCTTGACCAGAATGAAACTTGATACAATGATTGAGCAGTGCTTCAGGTAAGTCACGTATCTGCTTCAGGTAAGTCACGTATCTGCTCCAGGTAAGTCACGTATCTGCTCCAGATTAGTCACGTATCTGCTCCAGATAAGTCGCGTATCTGCTCCAGGTAAGTCACGTATCTTTTTTCACCAAAATCACAATTAAAAATAAAATCAATGCATACAAAAATGCATTAAAAATTTGCCGATAAATGTGGAGAACCCAATTCCCACATACACACTTAAATTTATTAGAAAAATCGAGCATGCCCAGTCATATAAAAAGAATATGCATTTGGAAATGTAAATGTTTTTCGTTTTTTTTCATAAGTACAACATGCATTGTTATGAAAGTTTTATATCTGGAACACTGATAGAGGGCAATGAAAGAAAGTGCAGTGCCCAAGAACCACTTTCTAATGCCTGACAATTATCAGTGATTTAAAAGGACAGTCTTGAAGCATTTGTCAGACAGAATATTTACATTGGTTTATAAAATATGTTTTAACTGAAAGCTGGAAATACTTAAATATCTAGGGGACAAACGTTTTGATCTTTGTTATTTGGGCCTGGGTTTTACGCAATTCTTGTACATTATACTAAATCATTTGATACACACCAATTTGTTTTTAGTTGAACTACATGTATCTGAAAAGATTTGCCAATATTTTAATTGTGTATAACAAATAGCATTATGCCGTGATTATTTTCCAAATCAAAATTACCGCGCATCTCTGTACGGGTTGTTTTTGTTTTAAGCCAGGGTGAAGGATGATGATTTGACAGAAGAAACAAGAAATGTGTCCATGGGACATGGATGCCCTCACTGAAAATAATTAACAATGTGATAAGGGATGATCCTCCCTGCTCCACCTACTGACGGGTAGATTAAACGGGTTGTCAGAAGACGGCTCAAAAAAACAACTTGGACAGATGGACATGGCTAAAGCAATATGCCCCCCTCGCCATTCTGTGGTGGGGGCATAAAAAACAAGAGGTTAATGCTCACGTAAGTGTCTCTTTCTTGCCTCCCCCAAGAGACTGCACAAAACTGGTTTCCTCGTGCGTGCCAAACTGAGCCTTTCTAGTTGGAGGGTTGCTGAGGGCCACGGATATGGTGTGGTCTCCAATCTGTTGACCATCGTACTTCATTACCGCCGCTGATGCAGTTTGCTGCAAAAAAATAAACAAACATGATAAAACTTTCATACAACAAGAATGAATTAATGGTGTTCCACAACCCTTATCAATCCTTTAACAACTTAGATCATATTGGATTGAAATGGAAAATGATGAGTCACTGACGAGCAAAATAATTGCAAAATTTGAGTAATGGAGATGAAGATGAGTACTGGAAATTATCGATCATCATTCAACTAAAAACATGGTATTCAGTTTCCTGTCCCCATTGGGGGATTCTACCTGTGGTAGGGAATGACAGCCTTGGCCAACTGGGGCCCTGCCATGAGAATAACTATTTTCTTGTATTAACTATGTTGGCAAAGCAAACAAATATTTGGCCAACATTAGTTTATTTCGAAGGTATTCTATAATTGAAAACATAACACACATAAATATTTTTTTATGAAACTATTCGCTATCTGAAATATGTTTATATTATTATATTTAAGAAGTTCATGGAACCTAGACCTGGAAATTTAGATGTACACATAGTATACAACAAGAAATCCACAGATTCACATGCCTCACCTAAGGGTGGCGGGACTTAAAAATAAAAGATATATGTTGCTTAAACATTTTAATAGCTAAAGAAAATGGAGTTTACACTTTGCGTTTAAGTGCATTAAATAAATTATTTTGTTTAAAAACAAAAAGCCAATCTATACACAAAAAAAAGAAAAAAGAAAAAATAAAAAAAAAGAAAATCAGCCCCAACAAGTAGGTCAAGGACATAGATGAAATCCATGCGTCCAAACATCTAGTGCATAATTATAGTTCAAGAAAATAACAATTAAAGTTATCTGCCCTTTGCTTGGAGGGTGAAGGTCACATCCACCTTTGATTTTTGACACATTGTGATGTACTACCCAAGAAACAACTATAAGCGAAGTTTGAAAGGTCTAGTGCATACAGTTTGTGAAAAAGTGACCTAAACGCAAAAGTTGAAGGTAAAAATTATAAGGTTATCTGCCCTTTGCTTGGAGGGTCAAGGTCACTTCCACATTTGCTTTGCCACGTTGCAATGTACAACCTAAGATACAATTATAAGCAAAGTTTGAAAGGTCTAGTGCATACAGTTTGTGAAAAAGTGACATAAACGCAAAAGGTGAAGGTAAAAATTAAGTTATCTGCCCTTTGTTTTGAGGGTCAAGGTCACTGCCACATTTGCTTTGTCACGTTGAGATGTATCACCCAAGATACAACTATAAGCAAAGTTTGAAAGGTCAAGTGCATACAGTTTGTAAGGAAATTAACGAAAAACTTGAATGTTGTTGCCGCCGCCGGAAAAGCAACACCTAAAATACACAGGCATTCATTTCAATAATGGAAAGATGATAGAGAGAACAGGAGAGAAGAAGAGATAGTGTCATAGTATATGTACATACAATAAAACTTATTATATACATGTACAATATGACCTATTTATGTGTCGACGTTCAATTCAATCATACACTATGACACTCTCTCTTCTTCTCTCTATCCCTCTTTCGGAGTCCAAAACTGAGACTGAGTCTTTTCATTATCGAAATGAGTGCAGTATTTAAATGTATCGCATAACTTGCGATGCAGGAGTGTTATAAAGACATGCCATTATTATTGACCTCGCATCATATAATGTTCTCCAACTCATTAAATAAATTCAATATTGAAGAGGCACTTACCTAAGATCCTTTAGTCCTACACACACTACCGTATTTTTAGACGTTTACAAAAATTCAACATAAACATACTTCAGGTATATGACCCATTCAAACTGCAACATACCTCATCGACATACTCTATGTAGGCCAATCCTTTAGCCTGACCACTCCTGTACGTGACTAGTCTCACATCCTTCAACGCTCCATGCTGAAACAGACGCAAGTCACATTTTTAATTATATGCGTACAACAATTCTCGAGACAGGAGGCTCTACGCCAAGTGTACATTACCTCTAATAAAGGTCAGAGATAATCTAATAAAGGTCAGAGATAATCTAATAAAAGTTCAGAGATAATCTAATAAAGGTTAGAGATAATCTAATAAAGGTCAGAGATAATCTAATAAAGGTCAGAGATAATCTAATAAAGGTCAAGAGATAATCATAATAATCAGCTGTAATTGACATGTCGCCAGTACTTAGATATCTCCGCCCTATTGTTGATGTCGGAGTATATTGACAATAGCGTATATAACATAGCTGCACTTGCTTTATACACGTGCTGTTGTTTGTCGGAGGTATCATTCTGGTTTGATTGGTTGAAATGGATAAATGATTGACAACTGGCGACATGTTATCCAAGGCCCTGTTTAAAGTGGTCATAAATGGTAATTTAAAGGGGCACACGGCAATCTTGAAGTGTTTATCAAGTACTGAAATTAGCGTCCCGATTTATTTATCCAGTATCATTTTGACTTTAAACCTGCTTCCAAGTAATTAAATAATAAATATTGGGTTTTCATTTATTCATCTTATTCTGCCAAAGATTTAAACATATTATGGATGCAATGTAATCATCAAATAATAACATGCAAAAACAATCTACTTTAAAGCAGTCTTCGAATTAAACCACTAGCCCGAAGCCCGGGGCTAGTAAACTGTCATTCGGGCTAGTGATTTTTTTTAAATTTATGTAGTCGGGCTAAAGGAAAATGTACTGGTTTTCACTGAGTATATAAGAATTCGGGCTAGTGATACAAACATTTTAATTCAAAGACTGTAAAAGGACACACAGCAATCTTTATTTTTTAAAAATCACGGCATCCCGCTAGTTTTTATGCATAATTTGCATTTGTTCAATCATTAATATTAATTATAAAAATAGTATTAAGCAATTTGTTTTTTTATATTATTAATTTTGATATTATTGCACCAATACTATATTAAAACTTATAGTATAATAAGACGAAATAGTGAATACTTAACATTTTATTTATTTAAATGTAACAAGGGTAAAAGTAACAAGAGGTCAATGACCTTGAAGCTCTACTGATTGATTTTGATTTCAGGAAGTAGTCGCTACAAACTTGTTTTTTGAAAATTTATTTTTAGCCGTGGCAGCCATCTTGAATTTCCGGCCGACCTGAAATTTTGCTAGGATCAATTAGACATCAAGAGCAACATTCCTGCGAAGTTCCATGAAAATGCGTCAAGTAGTTTCAGAGGAGCAGTCGCTACAAGTTTTCATTATATAACTCTATGTAAACAAAGATGGCCGCTGACAGCCATGTTTAACATCGAATCAAAACGATTTTTGACAAGGACCAACATCATGTCATGCTGATCATTTTAGAAAAAGTCCCATATCAATATCACTTATAGTTTTCAAGAAGAAGTCGCTACAAACACTATTTTACAAATTTCTTTGGAATAATTTGAGGGACAAAATAAAAAGAACTACCATTATTCAAGATTATAAGTATGGAGGTCTTAGAATGGTAGAAGTGGAAAAGTTCATACTAGCTCTAAAAATAACATGGATCCGTCGAATATCTCAGACCGAAAATAAATATAGTCATCTCGTGAAAATTTTCTGTCCGATTATTAATAATATATTTAAATTTGAAACAGATTACATTAAACAAAATTTAAATGGAATACAAAATCCTTTTTGGAAGGATGTTCTTATCAGTTACAAATATTTTGCTGATCAAGTTAAACCAATATCTTGGCAACAATTCCACTCAGTTAGTATATGGTATAACCCAGGTATTAAGGTCGGAGGCTCTAGTGTGTTTTACAAAAGATGGTTTTTAGGAGGAATAACTTTTATCAATGACATTCTAAACAAACATGGAAATCTTTATTCATACATAGAATTTAATGAACACTATAATATACAGTCCAATTTTCTTGAATATGAAGGTATTATAACTGCTGTCAGGAATTATTTGGCAAAACTAAATATTGCGCATCTAGCCTGTAACAGCCCAAACCCTATACGTCCACTAATCCTATCTTTAATTCTACAATATGAGAAAGGCTGTCGAAACATATATGACATTATGATTAGAAATAATGTATATCCCAAAGCATTAAGTAAATGGAAAAATGAAGTAGTTAGTGTTCCAAACTTTGAATTTGAAAGATTATATGCCTTACCTTATAAAATAACAAAAGATCCTAAGTTACTTTGGTTCCAATTTAGAATCAACCATAGGATACTTGGAACAAATTACCTTTTATCTAAAATGAATATTATTAATAACGATACGTGCAGCTTTTGCAATAATGCCCCTGAAACTATCCAACATCTGTTTTGGAACTGTGGAACAGTAAAAGAATTCTGGTTAAAACTTCAAACTTATATTACAGAAAAATGCAATACAGCATTCGTAACTTTAACAGAAACAGATATTTTATTTGGAAATTGTAAATTTGATACAGTTTTGAGTAAAATCATCATGCAAGCAAAACTTTACATTTATCAAAACAAGATGCAACGTCAAATTCCACAGCTTAACCTTTTTAAAACGTATATAATATCTTTGTACAAAGTTGAGAAACTAATCGCATATAAAAACTTAAAAATTAATAAGTTTGAAACCATGTGGAGTCAATACCTTGCTATCTGTGGAACTGGAGTACAGAGATAATTTACCTAGTTGATTTTTTCAGTATCAAACTGTAGCAAATAAACTTAATGTTTTTACTCTTTTTTATTTTGGGACATGCAAATCTTATCTCACTATCAGAAATAACATACCCTTGCTTATATCTTGGTCTTTCCTAATCAACCTTCTTGTTTTTTTTAGAAAAAATAATAATTTTGGAAGTTATGTATATTAATCCTTTAAAACATTCCTGAAACATTGTTCCTTGATAATGGATTTATATACAGATTTATTACACAGGATGGGTTATTGTTTCTTTTTCTTTCCAAAAACAAAATATGAGAAAAAACTCAGTGAGCCTTAGAGTAGAGGCAATGCATAGATTTCATAATATAAAATAATGTTTATTTTTGATATTATAACATTAAAATTATCTGTGTAAAATAAGTCTGTATGTATTGACAATGTGGGTTGTACACTGGGTTTTGAAACAAATATTCTTTACATTTATTATTGTCTTTTTCTCCAGAGTTTATAGAGACTCGCTGCAATCTTATAGCTTCCATATATTCCCTATATAGCAATCATACTATATTTTCCACCAATATTGTTTTGGAAATACCTCTGGATTGCAGTGTGGTATTTTTTTTTCCGTTTACACTCTGTTAAAATTGTACATTGTATAATATACTTCTATAATTGTAAAGAATAAGAAAACCTCCCCATGTATTCTGTCTCTGATTACAATATATGCATTTATTCACTTGATTATATTTCCTATTACTTTATTTACAAACTAATAGATGCATATTACATGTTTTTTATGTAAGGTTTGATGAGGGATGGCCCACCCCGACCCTCACAAACCTATTACGGGGTGAATAAATGGATCACCAATAATCTGGTGATTGAAATTTAAAAAAAAACAAAAAAACAAAAAAAACACTTGTATTTTGAAAATCTATTTTTAGCCATGGTGGCCATCTTGAATTTCCGGCCGACCTGAAATTTTGCTAGGATCAATTAGACATCAAGAGCAACATTCCTGTGAAGTTTCATGAAAATCCATCAAGTAGTTTCAGAGAAGTAGTCGCTACAAGTTTTCATTTTATAACTCTATGTAAACAAAGATGGCCACTGGCAGCCATGTTTAACGTCAAATCAAAATAATGTTCGACTCGGATAACCATCATGTCATGCCGATCATTTTAGAAAACGTCCCATATCAATATCACTTATAGTTTTCAAGAAGTAGTCGCTACAAACTTATTTTTTAAAAATCTATTTTTAGCTGTGGTGGCCATCTTGAATTTCCGGCTGACCTGAAATTTTGCTAGGATCAATTAAACATCAAGAGCAACATTCCTGCGAAGTTCCATGAAAATGCGTCAAATAGTTTCGGAGGAGTAGTCGCTACAAGTTTTCATTATATAACTCTATGTAAACAAAGATGGCCGCTGACAGCCATATTTAACGTCGAATCAAAACGATTTTTGACAAGGACCAACATCATGTCATGCTGATCATTTAAGAAAAAAGTCCCATATCAATATCACTTAGAGTTTTCAAGAAGTAGTCGCTACAAACTTGTATTTTGAAAATTTATTTTTAGCCATGGTGGCCATCTTGAATTTTCGGCCGACCTGAAATTTTGCTAGGATCAATAAGACATCAAGAGCAACACTCCTGTGAAGTTTCATGAAAATCGGTCAAGTAGTTTCAGAAGAGTTGTCGCTACAAGTTTTCATTATATAACTCTTATGTAAACAAAGATGGCCACTGGCAGCCATGTTTAACGTCAAATCAAAATAATGTTCGACTCGGATAACCATCATGTCATGCTGATCATTTTAGAGAAAAAGTCCCATATCAATATCACTTATAGTTTTCAAGAAGTAGTCGCTACAAACTTATTTTTTAAAAATCTATTTTTAGCTGTGGTGGCCATCTTGAATTTCTGGCCGAACTAAAATTTTGATAGGATCAATTAGACATTAAGAGCAACATTCCTGTAAAGTTTCATGAAAATCCGCCAAGTAGTTTCAGAGGAGTAGTCGCTACAAGTTTTCATTATATAACTCTATGTAAACAAAGATAGCCGCTGGCAGCCATGTTTAACGTCGAATCAAAACGATTTTCGACAAGGACCAACATCATGTCATGCTGATCATTTTAGAAAAAGTCCCATATCAATATCACTTAGAGTTTTCAAGAAGTAGTCGCTACAAACTTGTTTTTTAAAAACCTATTTTTAGATTTGGGGGCCACCTTGGATTTCACATCAACATGAATTTTTGCTAGGATCAACTTGACTTCATGGGCAACATTTCTGTAAAGTTTCATGAAAATCCATTCAGTAGTTTCAGAGGAGTAGTCGCTACAAATTTTTTTTACAGACAGACGGACGATGGACACCGCACCATCTCTGATCAGTAGAGCTAAAAATGATACTGGATATATAAATCGAGACACCCATTTCAAACACTTTAAGATTTAAGATGTGTCCCCTTAAGATGTAGTCTGCTTCATTCTGACAGTAGAAGGGACACACAACAATCTGGATTTGTTTAAAACTCGTGGCGTCCCATTAGTCTTTCTTTAAAACTTGCACATTTGAAATTATTAAACTAGTTTGAATATATAGTTTCTATATATTACTGTCGTTTATATTGCAACAATATTTTTGAACATTTGGTGGAATAATGAAGAAAGTTGAAGACTCGACATTTTATTTTATTATATGCAAGCAGGTTTGAAGTCAAAATGATACCGGATCAATAAATAGAGGTGCTAATTTTAATGCTTCATACAAATTCAAGATTGCCGCGTGTCCCTTTAATGCTGGAATTTTAATACTTAATATTATAACAAGATAGGTACTCTCTGGAGCCCCTGTGTCACCTGCTGGGGCCTGCCCCAAAAATTAAGATAGTAAATCATTACTACAACCTTGACCTTTTATATCGCCACGGAGATGTGGCTATTGTCATACTGGTGAATAAATGAAAAGTTTCATAAAGAAACTGAATGTAAAGTTTTAGGGACCAAGATTAGAAATTTGCAGTTTAAAATGTTTCTGTCTAAAAATGGGAAAATAGTTTACCTGTCCAAACATGATTTCCAGGGCCTCTTTTGTGCAGGTAAATGGGAGATTCTTCACAAATAGCTTGTTCTTCTCCAGGGACGTGGGGTACTGAAACGGGAGGAAAACACAGATTTATACAAAAATCTTGCTCTTCTCCAAGGACGTGGGGTACTGAAACGGGAGGAAAACACAGATTGATAGAAGCAAAGTGATTCACATTTGATTGATCTAGTGCATTTTCTTACCAAGAAACAGACGTAAAAATGCAATGCCAAATTGACGATGTTCACGACCTGTAAATGTCAAGGCAAGCTGTGAAATCACTCTGTCTAATTAAGCTGTAATACTCAATAAAGAAGTATTAAGGTCCAAGTTTGGTTAATCTAGTGCACAGTTTCTGAGAAACAAAAACATAAAGTTGATGCCTTCATTGACATATATCTCCCTTTTTTTTTATAAAATATTTGACAAAATATGAAGGGATCCCTGGGGGCCTCACATCCGGATGTATGGACCAATCCAGGGAATTCCCTTTCCCATGATAAACTGTAACATTTAGGCTTGTACGAGCTCATTTAGAAACTGTCAACTAATGTAGAATATTATTGACACGTATAAAAGAGTATATATTACAACAGCGGATCATTAATACCTAAATGCTTTTGAATTTATTAAAAGACTTTGATAAAATAATATACTGAACCAAAAAGATATTAAACGCACCAGTAGACAATACCTTTAATATTTCAATAACAACAATCAATCTATCAAAACAAATTTCTGTCTGAACGAGACAAATATCTTGTCAATAACGACTGTAAATTTAAACAAGAGTCCCAAGAGGGCCTGTGAACGCTCTACTGGCTGTTATACCATTGATGAATCGAGTCGTACTACATGGTGTCTAGAGTGTACACAAGGTTTTTCAAGTATTTGACCTAGTGACCTAGTTTTTGACCCCATGGGACCCATTTTCAAACTTGACCAAAATATAATTAAGACAACATTTCGACAAAGTTTCATCAAGATCGGGTCAAAAATACGGCCTCTAGAGTGTACTAGTGACCTAGTTTTTGACCCTGTGTGACCCATTTTCGAACTTTAGCAAGCTATAATTGAGACAAATATTCTGACAAAATTGCATCAAGATCGGGTCAAAAATATGGCCTCTAGAGTGTACACACGGTTTTTCCAAAGTTTGACCTAGTTTTTAACACCATGTGACCCATTTTTGAACTTGACCAAGATATAATTAAGACAAACATTTTGACAAAGGGTGTACACAAGGTTTTTCCAATATTTGACCTAGTGACCTAGTTTTTAACCCCATGTGACCCATTTTCAAACTTGACCAAGATATAATTAAGACAAACATTCTGACAAAGTTGCATCAAGCTCGGGTCAAAAATATGGCCTCTAGAGTGTACACAAGGTTTTTCCAATATTTGACCTAGTGACCTAGTTTTTAACTTCATGTGACCCATTTCCGAACTTGATCAAGATATAATTAAGATAAACAATTTGACAAAATTTCATCAAGATTGGGTAACAAATATGACCTCTAGAGTGTACACAAGTTTTTTCAAGTATTTGACCTAGTGACCTAGTTTTTGACCCCACATGACCCATTTTTGAACTTGACCGAGATTTCATTGAGACAAACATTCTGACAAAGTTTCATCAAGATCGGGTCAAAAATATGGCCTCTAGAGTGTACACACGGTTTTTCCAAAGTTTGACCTAGTGACCTAGTTTTTAACACCATGTGACCCATTTTTGAACTTGACCAAGATATAATTAAGACAAACATTTTGACAAAGTTTCATCAAGATTGGGTCAGAAATACGGCTTCTAGAGTGTACACAAGTATTTGACCTAGTGACCTAGTTTTTAACCCCATGTGACCCATTTTCAAACTTGACCAAGATATAATTAAGACAAACATTCTGACAAAGTTGCATCAAGATCGGGTAAAAAATATGGCCTCTAGAGTGTACACACTGTTTTTCCAAAGTTTGACCTAGTGACCTAGTTTTTAACACCATGTGACCCATTTTTGAACTTGACCGAGATTTCATTGAGACAAACAATTAAGATAAACATTCTGACAAAGTTGCATCAAGCTCGGGTCAAAAATATGGCCTCTAGAGTCTACACAAGGTTTTTCCAATATTTGACCTAGTGACCTAGTTTTTAATTCCATGTGACCCATTTTCAAACTTGACCAAGATATAATTAAGACAAACATTCTGACAAAGTTGCATCAAGCTCGGGTCAAAAATATGGCCTCTTAGAGTGTACACAAGGTTTTTCCAATATTTGACCTAGTGACCTAGTTTTTGACCCCACATGACCCAATTTCGAACTTGACCGAGATTTCATTGAGACAAACAATTAAGATAAACATTCTGACAAAGTTGCATCAAGCTCGGGTCAAAAATATGGCCTCTAGAGTCTACACAAGGTTTTTCCAATATTTGACCTAGTGACCTAGTTTTTAATTTCATGTGACCCATTTTCGAACTTGATCAAGATATAATTAAGATAAACAATTTGACAAAGTTTCATCAAGATTGGGTAACAAATATGACCTCTAGAGTGTACGCAAGTTTTTTCAAGTATTTGACCTAGTGACCTAGTTTTTGACCCCACATGACCCATTTTTGAACTTGACCGAGATTTCATTAAGACAAACATTCTGACAAAGTTTCATCAAGATCAGGTCAAAAATATGGCCTCTAGAGTGTACACACGGTTTTTCCAAAGTTTGACCTAGTGACCTAGTTTTTAACCCCATGTGACCCATTTTCAAACTTGACCAAGATATACTTAAGACAAACATTCTGACAAAGTTGCATCAAGCTCGGGTCAAAAATATGGCCTTTAGAGTGTACACAAGGTTTTTCCAATATTTGACCTAGTGACCTAGTTTTTGACCCCACATGACCCAGTTTCGAACTTGACCGAGATTTCATTGAGACAAACATTCTGACAAAGTTTCATGATGATTGCATCAGAAATGTGGCCTCTAGAGTGAACACAAGCAAAAGTTAACGGACGGACGACGGACGGACGACGGAAGACGGACAACACACCATCCCATAAGCTCTGCTGGCCCTTGGCCAGTAGAGCTAAAAAAATCATTCAGATCACCGGTCTCCAACGGTACCAGTCGGCATTTAATAAGTTCATACAGTAAAGGTATTGTCTACTGGTGCGTTAGCTGTTTGGTTCAGTATATGATGCAAGGGAACAAAGATTTTGGATTTTTTTAAAATATTTTTCAACCTACTTTTTAAAACTGACATTTGTTATTTTTTTATTTACCACTCAAAGTTCCCGTTCTTTTGATATATATAATTTATTTAGGAAAAAACGTTGACTGAAACAACCACCGCAAACATTTATACAGATATAATAAACAAATGATCTTACCCTAAAATCTGCTTTTGACTTGAGGCTGCGGTCTTCACACTTAGACACATACATTGGTCGATTATCTAGTGGCGTTCTGTCGTATGTCAATGCTTTGGATACTGAAAACTATATTAACAGATTATTAGGAAGCATTTAGGTTTGAAGGTAGGTTATATAAGCTGTTTTATGTGTCCACACAAGCTGTTTCATGTGTCCACACAAGCTGTGTCATGTGTCCACACAAGCTGTTTGATGTGTCCACACAAGCTGTTTGATGTGTCCACATAAGCTGTTTGATGTGTCCACACAAGCTGTTTGATGTGTCCACACGAGCTGTTTGATGTGTCCACACGAGCTGTTTGATGTGTCCACACGAGCTGTTTGATGTGTCCACACGAGCTGTTTGATGTGTCCACATAAGCTGTTTGATGTGTCCACACAAGCTGTTTGATGTGTCCACATAAGCTGTTTTATGTGTCCACATAAGCTGTTTTATGTGTCCACATAAGCTGTTTCATGTCTCCACATAAGCTGTTCCATATAAGCTGTTTCATGTGTCCACATAAGCTGTTTCATGTGTCCACATAAGCTGTTTCATGTGTCCACATAAGCTGTTTCATGTGTCCACATAAGCTGTTTCCACATCGAGTGGTTGGAACTGCCTCGTCGATTTCCATTACCCCTAGTGTATTATAAATATAAATGTGGACCGAATGACTGTGTTTGGGCACAGTCAAACATTTAGTCCCAATTTTTACATGATATATCATACGATACGTCCAGACATTTTAAATATTTATCATTATTTGAAATCTCATTTCATAAAATGCATGTTAGTAAGTTAAATTTGGTTTAAAGTGTCACACTATTTGTAGTGCGAACACGTTACAGCCGCAAAACGTAGCTGCTGTCATGAAAACAACAAAACGATTTATCTTACAAATTGCCACAGTATACAAGGTAAATTGACAAATTAAAGTGAAACTATCACGTCGTAGGTGTGTTATACGATAAATATAATTTTACAAGATACTCCAGCAGAAAATAATACCTGGTCTGTAAACTGTACATAGGCAAAACCTTTTGACTTGCCCTTGAAGTTTTTGATTAGTCGAATTTCTTCTATATCTCCACACTATAGAAAGAAAAGAAAATATGTTCAAACTGAATACAATTACTATCGAAATATGTTTTGAAATATAGAAGCAGCATGCCAGAAACTGATTATAATTTTATTTTTGTTGTTGACAATATGTTCTATCAAACAAACCAACAAAAAAAGCAGTTTCATAATTTACAACATGGGATGAACAAGAGGCACCCAACAATGGCAAAAACTATGGCAGATAATTGTGGGAATTACTTCTGGAAAAATAATATATTGTCCAGGAACTTTCAGAACAACCCTCATGCATGCACAAACATACATACAAAATGGGTAACACTATATACCCGAGACAATAAACCTTAGGACTACACACATACCACAGTCATTAGTAGGTTTTACAAAGTTCTAAGGTTAGTGCCAATAACCGCTTCTCTACTTTTGTGACCTTGACCTTCTGATATTGGTATGATATGTGGACTTTTTGCCAAAGAAAACTTTTTAGGAAGAAATTTGCAAAAATTAAAAGTTATGCAAAATTTTACATTTTTGCGATAGTTTTTTCGGTTAAAATCTAGCCTTTTAACTTACTGTGACCTCTGAATACCGTTTGGTCAAATGACTTTTATCAATGAATATATACATGTTTATGCAGTATATGCATCTAGTTTTATGATAATCTTAAAAAGGTTCCAGACAACCGCACGCACAAACAGCTACTATTGCTACGTGTATATCCACTCCAGAGGCAGAAAAAATCCAGTAAAAGCCAAGTCAAACTAAGGCTCACCTTTTCGGAAAAGAAGGATTTGAGTCGTCCTTCATCAACATTGTATGAAAGATTACTGACAAATGCCGTCCTGAAGTCGGCGCTGTTGTCATGTGATATGTCATGTGATGCCAGCCTCTCGGATTGCTCTCCGTCTTCTGTAATATAGAGATACATGTATTCTAAAGTAAATTCTTTTAAATTCATGAAAGCATTTTTGTTTAAGAAATAAAATGATTTGTTTAGTTCTAAGCCTATTAACCAGTCAGCAGTGTAACTTATTTTTGAAATAAATTGTAGGTTATATCAGTTGTGTGTGTTTTATTTAAATTAACTGCAATAAGTTATTTTCTTAGACATGTTAGATGAGTTCATTTTCATTTATTTTTAAATATGTTTTCTATGAAAAACAGAATATTCCTGCAACATATGATATTTCCCCCTGGTTCTTTTATCTTTGTTGTTAACTAATCTGCCATTACTTCTTTTACGCAATGTGTAGAAATCAGTTATCTTTTACGCAAGCTCTTAAAGTTAGTACATGTTACATAACAAAATTGACAATTAACTGACTCTAGGGCAATCATTCCCAATGGTGCCATCATTATTCAATTAGATGGTCACGTTCTCTGTTGAAAGGAGGTACTGCTTTTGTTTTATTAAGACAAAATCAATTTTCAAGGAAGTTATTTTACCAAAAGTTAGAGAACTCTTACTCTGTGTGTCAAAGGGAGCTAATTTTGTTCTTGAAAATAGCTAGTTTCAGTTATTTCAAAAATGACAAAACAAATTACCTCCTTGACTGTTTACTGTGTATTATATCATATCGTTTAGGTTGTAACTATTTGAAATTATGTTATGTTTAATCAACAAGCTTTGCATTTAAATCATTATTATCACCATCATGATAAGAACTATTATCACCACAACATCCTAGGAAGTCTTACTTTGTTGACAGATCACAATCATTGTCATCTTCATCATCAGCTTTACCACCACCAATATGCGAGTGTAACACCCCAACCCTTTTATGAGAGTGTAATACCCCAGCCCTTTTATGCGTGTAACACCTCAGCCCTTTAAGAGAGTGTAACACCCCAGCCCTTTTATGAGAGTGTAAGCTCAGCCCTTTTATGAGAGTGTAACACCTCAGCCCTTTTATGAGAGTGTAACACGCCAGCCCTTTTATGAGTGTGTAACACCTCAAACCTTTTACGAGAGTGTAATACCCCAGCCCTTTTATGAGAGTTTAATACCTTTATAAGAGTGTAATACCCCAGCCCTTTTAAGAGTGAAACACCCCAGCCCTTTTATGCGAATGTAACTACTCAGTCCTTTTATGTGTGTAACACCTCAGCCCTTTTTTGAGAGTGTAACACCTCAGCCCTTTTATGAGAGTGTAACACCCCAGC
Source organism: Cyrtodaria siliqua (assembly GCA_037043455.1). Classification (NCBI taxonomy): domain Eukaryota; kingdom Metazoa; phylum Mollusca; class Bivalvia; order Adapedonta; family Hiatellidae; genus Cyrtodaria; species Cyrtodaria siliqua. The sequence continues at coordinate 26,454 of JAWPHD010006825.1, forward strand.
CTTTTTATGGGAGTGCAACACCCCAGCCCCTATGTGAGTGTAACACCTCAGCCCTTTTATGAGAGTGTAACACCTCAGCCCTTTTATGAGCAGATGAGAGTGTAATACCTCAGCCCTTTTATGAGAGTGTAACACCCCAGCCCTTTAAGTTGGCCAGATTTTGGCTAATTCTTTTTAGGGTATTCCATATGCTGAGACTGGTAACACCTCAGCCCTTTTATGGGAGTGCAACACCTCAGCCCTTTTATGAGAGTGTAACACCTCAGCCCTTTTATGAGTAAATGAGAGTGTAATACTTCAGCCCTTTTATGAGAGTGTAACACCCCAGCCCTTTTATGAGAGTGTAACATCTCAGCCCTTTTATGAGAGTGTAACACCTCAGCCCTTTTATAAGAGTGCAACACACCAGCCCTTTTATGAGTGTGCAACACCTCAGCCCTTTTATGACAGTGTAACACCCCAGCCCTTTTATGAGTGTAACACCTCAGCCCTTTTATGAGAGTGTAACACCCCAGCCCTTTTATGAGAGTTTAACACCCCAGCCCTTTTATGAGAATGTAACACCTCAGCCCTTTTATGAGAGTCTGAGTGTAACACCTCAGCCCTTTTATGAGCAGATGAGAGTGTAATACCTCAGCCCTTTTATGAGAGTATAACACCCCAGCCCTTTAAGTTGGCCGGATTTGGGCTAATTCTTTTTAGGGTATTCCATATGCGGAGACTGGTGCAGGGTATGCCGGTGACGCCCGTTTTTGCATGCCCGACGCTCAGACAATTAATAGTGTAATCAGTATGCAGGATATGAGTTTAATTTCTGGAGTATTCTGGTTGAGAGGGAAGTGGGATTTCACTCCACCATCGTCTGATTAGCACAACCAAATACCACCTTTATCAAAGTTAAACCAAAAAAATGCATACATTGCACAGGATTATATTATTTAGGCAAATATTTGAGTTTTCTAACAGGTCAAAAGTTGTAATTAACCTAGCATAATGCACGTGGAGGTACTTACATAAGTGGAGGTCATTATGCACGTGGCTCCACTAGAGAAGACAATTTAAACAGAACATACATGTAAGACTATACATGTCTGATCAGCATTGATTCTAACCTCGATAAGAACACTGCGTAAGAAACATTAAGTTTCCTTCATTGGGGGACAGTGCCACAATTATTTTTTCTAAAACAGAGCAACGCACGTGAAGGTCATTATGCACATGGCTCCCTTAGAAAACAACAATTTACCTGTTTTCATTTTCTTCGAAGGAGGCTCATCATCATCATGGCTGGTCGTGTTTTCTCTAAATCCAGGGGGTGGGGCTGACCTTTCACCTTCTATTTGAAAATAATATTTTAAAGTTTAACCTCTGATTAACACTGTTTCTAACCTCAATCAGACTATGACGTGAGAGACTGTACATTTCCTATACATGGCATTTGGACATCTCAGAGTTACAGATGTCCCCAGTCACCTCTGATTAAAACCAGTGGTAAGTAAGTGGGGGCACAGTAGATATTTTAGAGCAGACGGTAAGTCATGGTTAATCAATTCAATTTTAATTGCTAGAAAATATCTACTTTGTGATTAGATTTAGTTATAAATTGTTCCTAAATAATCCAGGGCCTTTTTACCAGTTTCGGGGAAGGGGCATTTTGGCCTAAATTTGGGAAAAAATCCATGAATGGAGAATGAAATTGCCATGGGTTTTCAATGGGTAAGTTTAACAAGAGCTGTCAGAGGACAGCACAGCTCGATTATTCGAATTTTCAGAGAAATGATACACCCGGCATACCATCAGAACAAAAAAAAAAGAAAACATAGGGGCGAGCTTTATGTGTCAAGAAGGAAAACATTGAAATTTTCATTAAATCAAGGGCCACGACTTTTCTGTGATGACACGGAGGTCTAATAACCCTTTCAAAGGATACATAATGCAAATTTTATAAGTTGAAAATTTGAAGAAAATATGTTAAAAGTATATGTACCGTATTTTACCTTGTATAGTACGCAGTTTTTTGACCACTTTTCGGTTTCCGAAAGAGGGGTGCGTACAATATAAGGAAACAATAAAAATACCCTTTTTTTTCTTGCAGAAAATCGATGTCTGGGAAGAAAAACCTTGACGACGAACAGACATCGAGACAGAAAATTGTGAATACCGATAATACACAATTTTTTCGTAATTTACTCGCTTCATATAAGTAATATATTGACTTAATTCGAATTATAAATGGATCAAGTGTATTATGATGCTTGTTTCTGTATAAATGTTTGCATGTTTGTTGTAAAACTTCAATAAATTGTGTGAAAAATCGTCCCCCGATTTTGTTGTTTATATCGCGTGACGTAATATCACGTGACTTCCAGCTGTTTAGACTGGTACATGTAGTATTGTTACAGTGCTATTCTATTCTAATATTTATAGGATTTTATTTAATATTTTATAAAAAATTAATGAAGTTTTTGCTTTATTTTGAAATACATATATTTTAGACGGCGTAGAAAGGCAGAATCACCCTACTTTGAAATGGCAATTATTCAATAATGCTTGTGAAAACATGCTTACCGGTACAAATTTGATGATTGATAATTGGACCAAACAAGATCGCACCTCGGCTGCAGTATAGACACACTTTAAACCAAGTAGAGTGGGTTATTCTATTTCTATAATCCTTTGTAGCGACTATTTCCGAGGATGCACTTTGACACGTCGTGTGACCTTTACCAGATTTAGCCAGTGTGTACAGGTTACTGATCACGCGTTTACACTTATGATAAGCACTGGTTCCCGTGAATTGATGAGTTGATGAGATGATACAATGGTACTTCCCTGAAGATTGGCAATTAATGATTGAAGTAATTATATTGTTCCGGTGTTGTTTTCTTTTGAACGCTAATTTTCTCGATAGTGATTTTTAAAAAAAATGTTTTTAACCTTTTATTTTCGTCGAATGGTTCATCTAGGAAAACTAATATTTTGATGCGTATTATACACGGAAACAACTTTTTTACTCCAGTTTTGACCTCTGAGAAGGGGATGCGTACTATACACGGGTGTGTATTATACAAGGTAAAATACGGTAGATGCATCAGACTTTTGACCCCTTTGTGACCTTGACCTTTCATCCAATGATCTTGAACTCAATAGATACGATCATCGTCCCATTTATAATAAAGTGTGTAAGTTTGATGATGATTGGATAACAAATGTTGAAGTTATTTACATGTTAAGAAATGTGGACGTAAACATTAACCTGATGCTAAGAGCCTTTCAACACATAAATGCAATTTGTGACCATGAACTTTGACCTATAGACCCCATATATATGGTTATATCCATCTGTTCATGCCCCAAAAGTGTATATATGGTTATAGGGTGGGGATCTCAACGGTTTACAAGTTACGACCCAGGGGTTATGTTACCAGGGGTGGGGAAGGAGTCCGGGGTCTATGCTGGTTGTGTGGTTGTATCCGTCTGTTCATGCCAAGTAAGTGTATATATGGTTATAGGGTGGGATCTCAATGGTTTCCAAGTTATTACCGAGGGGCTATGTCCCAATGGGTGGGGAAGGAGACCGGAGTCTATGCTGGTTGGGTGGTTATATCCGTATTTTCATGCCCAGTTAGTGTATATATGGTTATAGGATGGGGATCTCAACTGTTACTAAGTTATGACTCAGGGGGCCCACCCACACCCTCATGTTTCACCCCATTAGACCTCCGGGGCGGGTCCAATTCTGACCCCAGGGTCACCATTTGAGCAAACTTGATAGAGGACTACTAGACGATGCTACATACAAAATATCTAAGCTGCAGCCCTTTTTGTTTTGGAGAAGAAGATTTGGAAGTGTTTTTCCTATATACTTCCATGTGAAAAATACTTTTTTTACCAATCCAGGGGCCATAATTTTGTCAAAAGGAAAGGAAGAGTTATGGGGATAGTTGGATAAGGTGCAGAATTTGATGTGAAACATTAGTATAAAGTTTTAATGCAATAGCTTCAGTAGTACTGAAGTTATAAATCTATTGCACAAAAACTTAAAGGTGAAGCTGGTGACGCCGACGTGGTGATGAGTAGGATAGCTCTCACTATTCTTCAAATAGCTCACTATTCTTCGAATAGTCGAGCTAAAAATGAGAAAAACTGTATGATTTTAAAAAAAAATTGGGTGGGAAAGGGGCAGACCGCTGCAAAGAAGGGTAAAAAGGCCCTGTAATCGCATTTAACATTAACATATTGATTATTGATTCGTTAATGTTTCAACTTGAAATGGAAGCATCTGATTGGTCAATCATTTTGCCTCATTCCCAGGTAAGTGACGGATTGTTCCAGAGAGAATGTCACCAGGAGACAAAATCACAATTTTCTGTCAAACAGAGCAATGACATGGAGGTCATTAAGCACGTGGTTCGCTTGACAAAATGACTTGAAACATAACAATTTACCTGTTTTTATTTTCTTCGAAGGAGGCTCGTCATCCTCATTGTTGGGCGTGTCTTCTCTAAACCCAGGGGGTGGGGCTGACCTTTCACCTTCACCTTTGAATCCAGGGGGAGGAGCCGATTTCTCACTCTGACCTTTGAACCCTGGGGGTGGAGTTGATTTCTCATTTTGACTTTTGGATCCTCGTGGTGGAGTTGATTTATCACTTTGACCTATGAACCCAGGGGGCGGCTCGGATTTGTCTGTGTTTTTGGATACGGGGTGAGGTGGCAATTTTGCAGGTACTGTCGGGACTTTGAAACCATCATCCTCTGGTTTTGTGGTTTCTGCTTTTGTGGCTGTCTCATGCTTGAAATATATACTTACAAATTACATGCCTAATACTATGAACTATTATAACTTTTAAAGGGATCAGGGACCCAACCTTTTATTACGGTACTCAAGTATGCAATAAAAATACAAATTTAGATAATTCAACCATTTTTATGATCTCGTCTGCCTTAGAAACAGGTTTTGGCCTTGAACTGTCAACAGCTACCAAATTTCATAAAATGTGTAAGCCATGAATATTTTCTGTAATATTATCACAATTTGAATTTGACTCGGGGCTATTTCATTAAAACATACCCGGGACCCCAGGAAGGCAATTTAAAGTAGCTATCCCGCCAACCATACCCAAATTTAACAACGGAATGATGTTAGCCGTTTCTACCTACTGATGACAAGGTATATATAAAACAATATTTTGAGAATCCAAACTCTATAGACAGAATATAAACAGATTAAACCGGCCAGGACAAACCCCAAAATTGGGTGTCTAATTAAGAGTTACCAACTCATATTCTCTTTACGCATATTTAATCATCGGTATTTTATAAAACTATACTTTTAATCGGCACATAATTATTATACGTATGACCTGAATACCTCGATAGAGTTTGGTAAACGTTTATTTCCCCCGAAATTTGGTTATTTAAACTAAATTTTGCATCTATGGGTGGATGTTTAATTTCAAAAGTGCCTTCCTGGGGTCCCATATGTTTTAATGCAATAGATCTTACTTACAAAGTACTATGTGCAAACAATCTACACAAACAAATTCTGACTGATTATCTGACTCAAATTATTGTTCTGACTGGTTATCTGACTCAAATTATTGTTCTGACTGGTTATCTGACTCAAATTATTGTTCTGACTGGTTATCTGACTCAAATTATTGTTCTGATTGGTTATTAGATAGATACAAAATATTGCGAACTGAAATGACAGTGATTTTGAATACTAAATCAAATTTTCTTTTTTTTTTGTGTCCGGTTCATACATTTTGTGGCCACTTTGATTTATTTGTGGCAAAATGCGATCAACAGCACCAATTCTGCAACTCTTCTTGTACACATACCTTTCTCTTGTATGGTTTAATTTCTGTTACTTGTTCTTTCTGTTTTTGAGGCTGTGAATTTTGCTTCTGTTGCTGGAATTTGTTTTGTTGTTTCTGTTTACCGTGCTGCTGTTTATTATCGGAATGTCTCGGTCCCTTCTTGTCGAACTTCTTTTTATGGTCTTGGCCTGTGGACTCTGATTCCTGTGAAAGAAAATGCTTGTTTAGGCGAGTTTTTGAATGGTGTTACGTCATTTTTAGCACGTTAGGCCGGAATCAAAGATTGTATTAAACACACTGTCTTCCTTCAAGAAATCGCTGAAAAGACATTTATATATCCGAATGTACGGCAATTAATTTGTTAAAGTAAACTATTATACATATAATAGAAAATTGTTGCATTTAAAAGCATTAAATATTTGTACGTATACTCCTATGTTGCTTTTATCATAATTTTTCAACCAAATTGTTTTAATTTTAATGTTTCTCCTTTATGTTGATTTCGGATAATGAAAAATGTCTTATAGTTTACTAATTTTAATTGTAAATGCCTTCATTTATTAGCTCATATAATTTCTTAAATAAACAGCTATTTAAAGTCTTGTTTTACCATTTTGTTTAATCTTTTCTTTGTATGTGTCTTATTACTTTTTACCTTTTTATAACTATTATAAATATCTTAAATTTTATGTTTGTTAAGCACTTTTGAACGTACTGTGTATGATAAAAGTGCTATATAAATATGGTATAATAATAATAATATATGACAGTCGATTTGTTTGTGATAGAGGCAGTCCACACTACTTTTCCTGGATGGAACCAGTATTATATACCTCCCATCATTCGTAAGAATGAACACTTTTTCACTTGACAAGTCAAGCTCTCAGTGGGATTCGAACCCGCAGCAGTGAGAGGTGAGAAAGATTCCGACGCAGCATCTTTACTATTCATGTTTAGGTGAGCATGTATAACGAGGAACATCAGTGACTTATCTCCCCTGACAACTTGGTCCAACCATTTCGATCACATCTGTTTTTATTGTTGTTTCTCTAGCATAATGCATTTAAATACTTTATTATTAACCCCTCAACTCATTTTTTATTAAAATTTGTTTAAAATGTGTAAGTATTAAATAAGACTAGATGGAACACGTGTGTCACCTGTCAGCGCTTTGTCGGTATAACAAGGTTTTTTGGACCCAGATAAATGACCTTGAAAAATTGGCCTAAGTTTTTATGAAGAAACCTTGACATTTATATTTTAGTATGGTCATGTCGATGTTGTCATGATGAGTAAATATTGAGACTGATGAAAAAATATGAAGAAATGAGGAAGTTATATCCAACCTTAAGTTTTTGGGAAGAAAAAACGAGTATTTATCCCATATGACCTTCAGTGTGACCTTGACCGTTATATTTTAGTATGTCATGTCGATGTTGTTATGATGAGTATATATTGAAAGTTTGATGAAGAAATATCAAGAAATGACAAAGTTATAGCCAACAATAAGTTTTCGTGAAGAAAAAATGAGTATTTAACCCATATAATGACCTTCAGTGTGACGTTGACCTTTATATATACATATGGTCATGTCAATGTTTTCATGATGAGTATATTGAAAGTTTGATGAATATGAAGAAATGAGAAAGTTATAGCCAACAATAAGTTTTCGTGAAGAAAAAATGAGTATTTAACCCATATAATGACCTTCAGTGTGACCTTGACCTATGTCGATTTTGTCATGATGAGTATATATTGAAATTTTGATACAGAGGTATAAAGAAATGAGGTTATAGCCAACGTTAAGTTTTTGTGACGGACGGACGGACTGACTGGACGGACGACAAAGTGATCCCATCGTATCGCATTTTTCTTCGAAAAGGTGACACAAAAAGTACCCTTTCTAATGTTTTTTATGAAAATTATACTGCTTGAAATGATCATATTCATGCAATTAATAATTAAATTGAACGTTGTTTAACGTCGTGTAACTGGGTACAGGTAAATGGTGAATAATTGATTCCTGACCGTATGTCCTCGACAGCTCAGTGGTAACAGCACTGTTACCCGATTACAGCTGCATGAAATAATTAAAATGAACTTGTCAAAACATTATAGGTTAATTAAAGCTGTATATTTTCCATTGTTTTGAATGAAATTGAGGTTAAAATGCCTGAATTAACCTTGAAGCAAAACATAGGATAGCACATATAACAGTACAGGATGACTGTCCTTGTCAGTAAGTGTTCATTGTTCATCTCATTCAATATTTTGGCCTTTTAAAACACAAAATATTTAGAATTATTTGTCAAGTTTAATTCAGACCCTAGATCAACATGAAAAGCCAGATGTATCCCTTTAATGCACTAAACATTCTTTAATAACATCTCCAAAGGCCGGCCACTTTTACAAGTAAGTCTGCTTAAGGTGCTGCGTTTGAAAACTGAACCTGAAATGTCAGAATGAATGAATGGTGCTTTATGGCACGTCGACACATAAATAGGTCATATTGTGCGCAAAAACCGATGACAGATGAAGAAATTAAATAGTAATTAAAGGGAATGTAGCGACACAGCCAAACATGCTCTGCAATTGAGAGTTCTGAAACAACTGGGAAAAGGTGAAAGAATTATCAAAATCGGATGATAAACAGAAAAGATATGACACTTAATGGTTGTTCTAAAATGAATATGGGAGCCGCCATTTTTAGAACTATGATGTCATAGTTCCATATTTCCATATATGGAATATTGATAAATATCATTTAAAACGAAGAAAATAACTGCAAATGAAAGCATTTTTTTACTGGTCATATAAAGCATTATTGTCATTAAGTATTACATATTTTACGTACAGCTGCTGTCATTTTTTCCCTAAAAATCAGTCAACTTTCATGTTTATAAATATTCCATATATGTCAATTTAGAACCGAGATGTCATAGCTCTCAAAATGGCCGCTTCCATCTCCGTTTCAACAGAAACTTCAAATGATCATATCTTCTTTGTTTATCATCTGATTTTGATAATTCTTTCGCCCTTATTCAAGTTTTTCAGAACTCTCAATAATACAGATGGTTTGGCTGTGTCGCTACATTCCCTTTAAAGATTTATGCAAATATATAAAGATAAAACTATTAAAAAATAAGGGATGATATGGTAGTAATATGAACTATATATGTAAATCAACAAATGCCTGTCAACGGGTATATAAACAAGTAAATATATATAAAAACACATTATAATGATTTATATAGTCTGATTTCTTTTAGGAAATCTAAACAAGAGGTCAATGACCTTGAAGCTCTACTGATTGATTTTGATTTCAGGAAGTATCGCTACAGACTTGTTTTTTGAAAATCTATTTTTAACCGTGGCGGCCATCTTGAATTTCCGAAATTTTGCTAGTATCAATTAGACATTAAGAGCAACATTCCTGTGAAGTTTCATGAAAATCCGTCAAGTAGTTTCAGAGGAGTAGTCGCTACAAGTTTTCATTATATAACTCTATGTAAACAAAGATGGCCGCTGGCAGCCATGTTTAACGTCAAATCAAAACGATTTTCGACAAGGACCAACATCATGTCATACTGATCATTTTAGAAAAAGTCACATATCAATATCTCTTATTGTTTTGAAGAAGTAGTCGCTACAAACTTATTTATTTTAAATCTATTTTAGCTGTGGCGGCCATCTTGAATTTCTGGCCGACCTGAAATTTTTCTAGGATCAACTAGACATCAAGAGCAACATTCCTGTAAAGTTTCATGACAATCCGCCGAGTAGTTTCAGAGGAGTAGTCGCTACAAGTTTTTACTATATAACTCTATGTAAACAAAGATGGCCACTGGCAGCCATGTTTAACATTGAATCAAAACGATTTTTGACAAGGATCAACATCATGTCATGCTGATCATTTAGAAAAGTCCCATATCAATATCACTTATAGTTTTCAAGAAGTAGTCGCTACAAACTTGTATTTTAAAACTCTATTTTTAGCTTTGGTGGCCATCTTGGATTTCACATCAACATGAATTTTTGCTAGGATCAACTAGACTTTATGGGCAACATTTCTGTAAAGTTTCATGAATATCCATCCAGTAGTTTCAGAGGAGTTGTCGCTACAAATAAAAGTTTACGGACAGACGACGGACGACGGACGCCGCACCCCGGCATAAGCTCTGCTGATCTCTGATCAGTAGAGCTAAAAACAAGACTAATCTATAGTTTCTAATAACTCTTTCATAGTATTAACATTGTAGTACCTCTGACGCATTCCAACAAGATGTGTTTGACCGTTAACGGTGCAAAGCAGGGTATACATTCTGGTAATTGCTCACCTTGTAATAAATATGAATGAGTATAACGTGTATGCTCTATCCTGCACCGGGTTAGGACAACTTCCTCTCGACGAATGGGTCTACTAGAAGAACGCCATTCTCCGAGTAACAGTTTAATTGAATGGAGTTTATTGTTAACTGACAAATCCCAAGCGGCATGCCAAGAGTTACGAATATAATTTATGTGTAAATACAACTTTTAAAATCAGTATAAGGTAATTTGGCATTAGATATATGTAAACCTAATGCTGCTTTAGCAACACTATCAGCTCTATCATTACCACATATTCCTACATGGCTTGGAAGCCAGCAGAAAATAATAACATTATCAACTATAAGAGAATTATACTATTCTAGAAGTTGAAGCACAACTGGGTTATCATGTTTCATATTACCCAGTGCTTGAAGAGATGAAAGGGAATCAGAGAATAGTACAAAACGGTCATCATCAGATTCCTGAATATAATTTAAGGCAAGCTCATATAGTGTGTATATATGTTGAAAGTTACTGTATTTCGATTTAAATTCATTAAATTTGCTTTGAAAGACAGTAGGGACTGTACTGGATTTGTTACTATTACAAAGATCAAAAATAATTGTTGGTGTTTCCAAAGTCCACGGTGGAATTTGTGGTACTTTGTACTTGGCAATCAAATTTAGGTCGATTTCAGTGTCTCTTAATTTTGGTTTAATACGAAGACCAAATGGTCAAATGGCCTTCGGTTTTCGATCAAAAAGAGGTTCATAACTCGGATTAAAAACAGTATCTAAAGTTGGGTTTGAAGGGTTAGATTTTAATTTAATGGCATATTGAAGGGCTAATTTGTCCCATCTATGAGACAGTGATGGTTCATGGCTATTTCATTAAAACATATATGCGGTCCCAGGAAGGCACTTTTGAAATTTAATACCCGCCCATAAATGCAAAATTGAGTTCAAAGAACCAAATTTGAGAAAATAGGGTTCACCTATAGATGTTTATTAAATTGCTATACTGGGGTCCTGGGTATGATTTAATGGCCTAGCCCTCATGACCTTTTGGCCACCACAACTCCAAAACCATAACATATAGACATACACAGAGATAAACACATGTCCCTTACCTTTTCCCTTCTCTCATTGATTCGGGCCATCTGTGCTTCACATCTACTCACAGCCTGGTCATACTGCTCTAGGGTACCTGAAATATTATTACATTTCTGCTGGCGAAAGGTAAACATTGATAACAGGGAGATAATTCAAGTAACATACCAGACATAGTTACTGTTCTTGTTATATAATATTGTGTAATGATAATGAACACGTGTGCCAAGTTGCAAAGCTTTTGTACATTTTGTTTTTGAGAAATGAGGAAAAACAAAATCTTTAACCAAAAACTTTACCCAATCATATTGACAGACGGAAATGACCAAACCATTAGCCTGGATTTGCTTTGTAATCCATATAATAAATCATTCTCGATGGCACGGATAAAACCAATATTGTTGTCTTGATGTGGGAGGAAAACGCGAGTGGATGTCCAATGTACACCCTCAATCACGGTTTGCACTGGACGCTACCAACTGGGCTACACAGCAACCTTAAGAGGTTTGTGTTTAGATAAACAAAACAGTTAAACATTTACCTTCTTCTCTCTCAAAATTGATATATGCATCCACAATAGACTCTGGCCAGTCTGTGACAGAGTTAAGGGCCCTTTGTACAACTCTTCTACAGTGTTTTGGGTCTCCATATGTCCTGAAATAAATACATTTTCATAAATTCTGAGGTAAGCAGATAAAAGTAATATTCAACAGCTAGAAAGCAAATCTGAAATATAACACTAGTTCCACATTTAACAGACGATTTTATTTAATTACTGTTTCACACATCATCATGATCACAGAGCTGTAGATAATTTTTGACTGCAATGAGTATTTACTCATCAAATTCAACATGAATGAGACTGAATAAAAGGAACTCGTTCAGAGAAAAAATAGCTCATGCTTTCAAAATGGATTTGAATTAATACATTTTAAAAGAATCAACTATTCTGATTAAATGGAAGTTAAGTAAAAACAAAAGAAACACTGTATGACCTTAATATCAGACACATGCTTGAAACAATTTTCATCATGTAAATATGGAATAAACTGTTCCACAGGACAATACATACAAATATAATACTCATGAATTAATAAAGTTATGAGTATTTGTAGTAAGTTGATGAGTAATGATACTCACAATTTTAAAAAACTGAGCGTTTTTGTAAAAAAAGTATTAGTGAAATACTCAAAAACTCATCTTATCTACGGCTCTGTGATCATTCCACATTGAACAAATTAAATTGATATCAAGGCATTGGTAAATGGCTCATCACCACCTGAGGCAGATCCAGCATAAACTAAAACAGTCAATGATTTCAAACAGTATGTTACTTACAGAAGTACAGACATCCAACCACTGTAAATTTCGCTAGAGGAGTAGGCCCCCACCCCCCCCCCTCCCATTTTGTCATTTTTTTTATAATGCTCATTCGTTTTCTTCATGACACCGCATATGCAAATGTGGAAACGTGGCTCCATCGTAAATGGTGAGTCTACAATAGAATTTGCAGCAACTCTGCAGTTCTGCAGGATAGAAGGTTCTAGGCCATTATCCATATTTTATCTAGATATAAATGGAGGATGAGCCTGGCATGTTCATCCCTGTATGGCACCATATAACCTTTCTTGCGTTGGTGAGCCGTAAAACCCCAATTCAATTCATTATTTCGGAAATCCTTTTTAGGGGTTTTACACAATATATTATATCATTGAGATTTAGCCCTTTTTTAATGTAGCATCTGAGTGTAGTAATTTTTCTGGTCGAAAGGTAAACTGTGTGCGCATTCCTTGTCAGAAAGTAAAGCTTATGTGAGATACCTACTTTTCAAACCTGTAGTACTCCATCCATAGAGCCGCCTCATTGGCCCGACCCAGCGTCATTATCTCCGACCATAACTCACGAGCTTTCACAAGGTTATTACAACACTTGGCCTGAAAACAAATACATTTCTCTTTGTTAAAGAACCCTGTACATAGGCAATTTTGCCATACAAAATAAACATACGATTGCATTCTCACAAGAATCATAATTCTTAGGCCAAATAAAATTATACGTGTGGTTCCAGTTTTTCGACCGACACTGTTTTTAAGGGCCAACCCTAAACATTTTATGCCAAATAAATATAAAACAAGAAATCCGTGGATTCACATGTCCCACCTAAAGGGGGCTGGACTTAAAAATAAAAAGGTCAATGATGCTTAAATGAAAGTTTGTAAACATTTTAGTAACTAAAAACAATTGAGTTTGCCGTTTGCTGAGATGACTTTTAAGTGTATTTGTTTAAAAACAAAATGCCGTTCTATTAAAAACAAGAGGCCCAAGAGGGCCTGTGGATGCTCTTCTGGCTAAAACGGCTCTTATATCAAGGGTTGTCGACATAAAATTCCCATCAGTAGTTTTTTAAAACATTGCAAAAACAACAGGGATAGGATGGCCTTAGATCGCTCACCTGGTAATCATGGGCAATAAGTCTGCTGTGTCTAGTCTGGCATGGGCATTTTTTTAATTTGTCCCACTTTCTTCTATGAATGAAATTTCATAAAAATGTGTGTGTGAGGGGGGAGCGTTATATTACCATTCTAAACAAATATGGTAAAGATCAGATAAAAAATGAAGTAACTACAGATTTATTACCATTCTAAACAAATATGGTAAAGATCAGATAAAAAATGAAGTAACTACAGATTTAACAAAGGAAAATACAATATAGCATTACAAATCAAGGGCCATCCCCTGTCGTTATTAACTAGATCTAGCTGGTTTTCGAACTTGTCCAAAATTCCATTGATATACCATGCTTTGCACAACTAGACATCATACTGAGGCTTCCTGCAAAATTTTGTAGAAATCCAACAAGCCGTTTAGGTGGAGTAGCGCCGACAAGAAATTTAAAGTAAAAATGTCAAAGTGCCATAACTGCGTCATAAATCAACAAACTGGAACAAAAGCGCGACATGCACAACTAAACGTCTTACCGATGTTTCCTGCCAAGTTTCATCGAAATCCAACAAGGTGTTTAGGAGGAGTAGCGCCGACAAGAAATTAAAAAAATAAAATGTCAAGGGCCGCAACTCCATCAAAAATCAACAAACCGAAAAAAGTGCAATAGGCACAGCAATGCTTCCTGCTAAAATGGCGTTAACACCAAAAACAACAACAATATAATAATAAAATAATAAAATTTAACAATTAAAAAAAAAAGAAGAAAAAAAAAAAATAAAAATAAAAAAATAAAAAAATATATACTAATAAATTAATAATAATAATAAAAAAGGCAAAACATCTGGTAGAGTTTGGTAAAGATCAGATGAAAACTGAAAGCCCTATCGTATTAACGAGGCAAGATATAGCATTTTTAACTAAATCAAGGGTCATAACTCTGCTGTTATTGGTCCGATCTGGCTGTTTTTTGAACTTGTGCGAGCTTTCATTGATATTAACAATCTCATAAAGTTTGGTAAAGATCGGATGAAAAATGAAGGCCTTTGGCCAGTAGAGATAAAAATCATCAGCTCCAAAAAGTAGATCAAGGTCATAGATGAAATCCAGGCATCCAAAAAAAAGATGCACTACCCAAGACACAACTATGTCAAAATAGAATATGTTTTCTGCCAAAGATTAAGCTATAAATTAGGTTTAAAACATCTAGTGCATAATTATAGTTCATGAGAAAGTGATGTAAATGTCACAATTAAAGTTATCTGCCCTTTGCTTGGATGGTGAAGGTCACATCCACATTTGCTTTGTCACGTTGCAATGTACCACTCAAGATACAACTATAAGCAAAGTTTGAAAGGTCTTAGTGCATACAGTTTGTGAAAAAGTGGCCTAAACGCCAAAGTTGAAGGTAAAAATTATAAGGTTATCTGCCCTTGCTTGGAGGGTCAAGGTCACTTCCACATTGCTTTGTCACGCTGCCATGTACCACCCAAGATACAACTATAAGCAAAGTTTGAAAGGTCTAGTGCATACAGTTTGTGAAAAAGTGACCTAAACGCAAAAGTTGAACCTAAAAACAAGAGGCCCAAGAGGGCCTGTGGACGCTCTACTGGCTAACATGGCTCTTATAACATCAATGAAGCGAGAGACTGCCATTTACGTTTTTTTTGAAAGTTTTGGGCAAAATACAGCTTATCAATTAAATCAAGGGCCATAACTCAAGAATCTGGTAAAGTTTGGTAAAGATCAGATGAAAAATGAAGGAACTACCGTATTAACGAGGCAAAATATAGCATTTTTAACTAAATCAAGAGCCATAACTCCTCTGTTTCTGGTCCGACTGGTCGAACATAAAGCTAAAAAAATCTATCAAAAAATCAAAAAAAAATAATTCCAAAAAAAAAAGAAAAGAAGAAAAATCAAAATAAATCTAAAAAAATAAATTATTATATAAAAAAAAAATAATCATAAAATCTAGTAAAGTTTGGCAAAGATCATATGCAAAATGAAGGCCCTATCGTAAGACGAGGCAAATTATAGCATTTTTAACAAAATCAAGGGCCATAACTCCGCTGTAACATGGCTCTTATAACATCAATGAAGCGAGAGACTGCTATTAACGTTTTTTTTGAACGTTTTGGGCAAAATACAGCTTATCAATTAAATCAAGGGCCATAACTAAAGAATCTGGTAAAGTTTGGTAAAGATCAGATGAAAAATGAAGGAACTACCGTATTAACGAGGCAAAATATAGCATTTTTAACTAAATCAAGAGCCATAACTCCTCTGTTTCTGGTCCGACTGGTCGAACATAAAGCTAAAAAAATCTATCAAAAAATCAAAAAAAATAATTAAAAAAATAAATTCCAAAAAAAAAAAGAAAAGAAGAAAAATCAAAAAAAATCTAAAAAAATAAATTATTATATAAAATCTAGTAAAGTTTGGCAAAGATCATATGCAAAATGAAGGCCCTATCGTAAGACGAGGCAAATTATAGCATTTTTAACAAAATCAAGGGCCATAACTCCGCTGTAACATGGCTCTTATAACATCAATGAAGCGAGAGACTGCTATTAACGTTTTTTTTTAACGTTTTGGGCAAAATACAGCTTATCAATTAAATCAAGGGCCATAACTAAAGAATCTGGTAAAGTTTGGTAAAGATCAGATGAAAAATGAAGGAACTACCGTATTAACGAGGCAAAATATAGCATTTTTAACTAAATCAAGAGCCATAACTTCTCTGTTTCTGGTCCGACTGGTCAAACATAAAGCTAAAAAAATCTATCAAAAAATCAAAAAAAAGAAAATTAAAGAAAAAAAAATCAAAAAAAAAAAATTCATAAAATCTGGTAAAGTTTGGCAAAGATCATATGCAAAATGAAGGCCCTATCGTAAGACGAGGCAAATTATAGCATTTTTAACAAAATCAAGGGCCATAACTCCGCTGTAACATGGCTCTTATAACATCAATGAAGCGAGAGACTGCTATTAACGTTTTTTTTGAACGTTTTGGGCAAAATACAGCTTATCAATTAAATCAAGGGCCATAACTAAAGAATCTGGTAAAGTTTGGCAAAGATCATATGCAAAATGAAGGCCCAATCGTAAGACGAGGCAAATTATAGCATTTTTAACAAAATCAAGGGCCATAACTCTGCTGTTACTGGTCCGACCTGTCTAGTTTTCGAAATTGACGAGCTTTTATTGACATTAACAATCTGATAAAGTTTGGTAAAGATCAGATAAAAAATAAAGTCTTAACGAGGCAAAATATAGCATTTTTAACTAAATCAAGGGCAATAACTCCGCTGTTAATGTTCCGATCTAGCTGGTTTTCGAACTTATTCGAGCTTTCATTGATATTAACAATCTGTGCAAGTTTGGTAAAGATCAAATAATAAATGAAGGTACTAGAGTGTTCACAAGGCTTAATATGGCATTTTCCAGCAAAACAAGGGCCATAACTCCGTTGAAATTATTTCGATCTTGCCGTTTTTTTAACTTGTTCGAACTTCCATTGATATAAAGACCCTGCAAAGTTAAGTAAAGATCCGATTAATATGGAAGGCCCTAGAGTGTTCACAAGGCAGAAAATAGCATTTTTCAGAAAAAAACAAGGGCCATAACTCCGGTGTTACTGATCCGATTTAGCAGGTTTTCAAACTTGTTCGAGCTTTCATTTAAATTAACGATCTGTGCAAGTTTAGTAAAGATAAAATAATAAATGAAGGTGCTAGAGTGTTCACAAGGCAGAAAATGCCATTTTTCAGAAAAAACAAGGGCCATAACTCTGGTGTTATTGACCCAATTCAGCTGATTTTCGAACTTGTTCAAGCTATAATTGGTATTAACAATCTATGCAAGTTTGGTAATGATCAAATAATAAATGAAGGTGATAGAGCGTTCACAAGGCAGAAAATAGCAATTTTCAGAAAAAACAAGGGCCACTCCGGTGTTACTGATCCGATTTGGCTGGTTTTCAAACTTGTCCGAGTTTTCATTGATATTAACAATCTGTGCAAGTTTGGTAAAGATCAATAATAAATAAAGGTGCTAGAGTGTTCACAAGGCTTAATATGCATTTTTCAGCAAAACATGGGCCATAACTCCGGTGAAATTATTCCGATCTGGCTGGTTTTCGAACTTGTCCGAGCTTTTATTAATATTAACAACCTGTTAAAGTTTGGTAAAGATCGGAAGAAAAAATGTAGGCCCTATCGTGGTAACAAGACAAAAGTTAACGACGGACGGACGACGGACAACTCGCCATCCCATAAGCTCTGCTGGCCCTTGGCAGTAAAGCTAATTATCTGCCTTTGCTTGGAGGGTCAAGGTCAGGTCACTTCCACATTTGCTTTGTCACGTTGTGGTGTACCACCCATGATACAACAATAAGCAAAGTTTTAAAGGTCTAGTGCATACAGTTTGTGAGAAAATTACCTAAATGCAAAACTTGAATGTTGACGCCGCCGCCGGAAAAGCAACACATATGTCTCTCTTTTTCTTCGAAAAGGCGAGACAAAAATGGACAAAATTAATTCAAATTAAGTTACGTTATATTCTATCTGTTTTGTCTGCTCCCTAGTCAGCGGATGTATTTACCACTTTGTTGAAAACATGATAATATTATAATATTACATAGTGATTCATAACCGATGCAAAGGAGAGTATCTGTTCTTACCCGATATCAACAAATATATATCAAGGTTGTTGAGTAGTTTAGAATATAGAATATTTTCCCTACCTCCCCTATGTTTTTTAGCATGTAATAGGAACCACACATGATTTTATTTGGCCTTATATAAAAGGAGACACATATAATTCTCATATAAAACCTATCACATGATATTTATATACATTACGTGTCCCCCACCTTAATTCCATTAAGCGATGGGAAAGCTTATATTAGCAGGATTTTATAACGGATATTTGACAATAAAACATGTTTAAAAACATGCTTTACTGAGAAAATGTGATAACCTGTTTAAATCACATATTAAATGTTCTAATGTTACAATATGCAAACTCTTTTAGCTAAAATTAAGGTTTTATTTCTTACCCCGGCCAACCCCGTTTTCGCTTCTTGGAGAAGGGGTTGGATGGGGTATGAAAGTTAATACTCGGACCACGGAATGATAGGAGTTTTCATGAGAATAAATTCATAAAAGATTCATGTTTAAAACACATATATTTTCACATGATTCTAATGCTTTTATATGATTCTCATATGATACTTATATGATTTTTATATGGAAGGTTTTATATATAAATCATGTAGCACTCATTTATGTAAGTATCATATACTAAGTAGCACATGAGAATCATTATGTGGCAAAATTGGTAGTGTATACTCTTCCAAACATAATTCAATCTGATGTCATCACAGTTTTTAACCCTGAACATTTGTGTTACATTTTTCAGTATATGTCTATAAAGCTAAATTGGGGTTAATTTCAGATCAACGCAAGTTAGATACATACCCCACAAAGCAGGTGATACTTAATACTTAAGTTTATTAAGAGACGCGGTTAAAGGGAATATAGCGACACAACCAAACAAGCTCTTTTATTGAGAGTTCTGAAAAACTTCAAAAAGGTAAAATTATTGAGAGTTCAGAAAAACTGGGAAAATGGTGTGAGAATTATCAAAATTGGATGATAAACAAAGAAGATATGATCGTTTGAAGGTTCTGTTGAAACGGATATAGAAGCCACCATTTTTAGAGCTATGACATCACAGTTCTAAATGACAATATAGAATATTGATAAATATGACAATTTTACTCATTTATAGGGGAATAAATTAAAGTAACTGTATGAAGAAGATGTATACAAGTAACTAATGGCAATAATGCTTTATATGACCAGTTAAGGTGATTGCATTCATTTTCAGTGATTTGCTTTGCTTCGAATGATATTGATCAATATTCAATATATGGTCATATGGAACTATGATGTCATAGTTTTTAAAAATGGCGGCTCCCATATCAATTTTAGAACAACCTTGAAATGGTCATATCTTTTTTGTTTGTCATCCGATTTTGATAATTGTTTCACCTTTATGCAAGTTTTTCAGAACTCTAAATAAAAGAGCTTGTTTGGTTGTGTCGCTACATTCCCTTTAAAGCAAACATGCATTTCAAGCGATAAGTTGCAATATAAAGCCTGTTTGCCCATTGAATGCCAACACTGACCAGGCAGTATCAAGAAGAAGCAGAGGAGTCAGGGACACAAAAGACTTGCTCCAGGTCACCAGCCCAATGTTCAGTTCAAAACCTGCAACATTCTATTTTACTAGACCACTGCACACCCAATAGCTGATATTTCAAATAAGCGATGGGATTCCCCTGTGTTTCTGTTTTCTCTCTTTAACCATTGGAGAAGCCGTTATAAAACAAGTGTAACAAAGCCATCATTGTGTATGTCGATTCTAGATTTGACATTTTTTACAGTCATATAGTTCACATTGTATTTAGTATCATATATATCTCCAGCACTTTGTATCACCAGTGAAAGGTATGGTACATTGAAGGATGCATTATGCCCGGGCACAGTAATATGTATATTTTACCTCTATGGCAGCCCAGAACTGTCTCAGTGTTCCATTGGGGTCCCCTTCTGGTCCATAATCTAGATAAACACCAGAGCACCATATTATTATCATTTAGAAGTCAAAACTATGGCTATAATCATGCCTCACATAAATGCGTTGTTTTTTATCCTAACTTGGTGTATGGGAGTGTAACAAAGTCATGATATTACACTAGTGACACTGTACGGAGAAGACCGAGTCAACATACAAAGTCATGATATTACACTAGTGACACTGTACGGAGAAGACCGAGTCGACATACAAAGTCATGATATTACACTAGTGACACTGTACGGAGAAGACCGAGTCAACATACAAAGTCATGATATTACACTAGTGACACTGTACGGAGAAGACCGAGTCAACATACAAAGTCATGATATTGCACTAGTGACACTGTACGGAGAAGACCGAGTCGACATACAAAGTCATGATATTACACTAGTGACACTGTACGGAGAAGACCGAGTCGACATACAAAGTCATGATATTACACTAGTGTCACTGTACGGAGAAGACCGAGTCGACATACAAAGTCATGATATTACACTAGTGACACTGTACGGAGAAGACCGAGTCAACATACAAAGTCATGATATTACACTAGTGACACTGTACGGAGAAGACCGAGTCGACATACAAAGTCATGATATTGCACTAGTGACACTGTACGGAGAAGACCGAGTCAACATACAAAGTCATGATATTGCACTAGTGACACTGTACGGAGAAGACCGAGTCAACATACAAAGTCATGATATTACACTAGTGACACTGTACGGAGAAGACCGAGTCAACATACAAAGTCATGATATTGCACTAGTGACACTGTACGGAGAAGACCGAGTCAACATACAAAGTCATGATATTGCACTAGTGACACTACGGAGAAGACCGAGTCAACATACAAAGTCATGATATTGCACTAGTGACACTGTACGGAGAAGACCGAGTCAACATACAAAGTCATGATATTACACTAGTGACACTGTACGGAGAAGACCGAGTCAACATACAAAGTCATGATATTGCACTAGTGACACTGTACGGAGAAGACCGAGTCGACATACAAAGTCATGATATTACACTAGTGACACTGTACGGAGAAGACCGAGTCGACATACAAAGTCATGATATTACACTAGTGTCACTGTACGGAGAAGACCGAGTCGACATACAAAGTCATGATATTACACTAGTGTCACTGTACGGAGAAGACCGAGTCGACATACAAAGTCATGATATTACACTAGTGACACTGTACGGAGAAGACCGAGTCGACATACAAAGTCATGATATTACACTAGTGACACTGTACGGAGAAGACCGAGTCGACATACAAAGTCATGATATTACACTAGTGTCACTGTACGGAGAAGACCGAGTCGACATACAAAGTCATGATATTACACTAGTGACACTGTACGGAGAAGACCGAGTCAACATACAAAGTCATGATATTACACTAGTGACACTGTACGGAGAAGACCGAGTCAACATACAAAGTCATTATATTACACTAGTGACACTGTACGGAGAAGACCGAGTCAACATACAAAGTCATGATATTACACTAGTGACACTGTACGGAGAAGACCGAGTCAACATACAAAGTCATGATATTACACTAGTGACACTGTACGGAGAAGACCGAGTCGACATACAAAGTCATGATATTACACTAGTGACACTGTACGGAGAAGACCGAGTCGACATACAAAGTCATGATATTACACTAGTGACACTGTACGGAGAAGACCGAGTCGACATACAAAGTCATGATATTACACTAGTGACACTGTACGGAGAAGACCCGAGTCAACATACAAAGTCATGATATTACACTAATGACACTGTACGGAGAAGACCGAGTCAACATACAAAGTCATGATATTACACTAATGACACTGTACGGAGAAGACCGAGTCAACATACAAAGTCATTATACGGCAATGTTATATGAATAAATTATCCTTGTCAGGCATTAATTTAGTTATGGAATAAACAGATTCTTACATTCATGCTTATTAACCCTTAACTCCCTACATATATATAATGGACTGTTCTTTCTTTGAATTAAGACCATTCCATTTATGTGACAAAGGGGTGTTTCGGGGGGGAAATGACTGATCAGCAGCCAGACATTGTAAACCTGATCAGCTTGAGAGTTACTCACAGGCTGATCTGGGTTTACAATGGATGCAAAAGCTATTATAGTCATGCTTAGCGGGTTAAGGGTTAACACCGAAATTTATTAAAGGGACACAGGGCAATCTTGAAGGGTTTACCAAGCATTGAAATTAGCGTCTCGATTTATTTATGCAGAATCGTTTTGACTTTAAACCTGCTTGCATATAATTAAATAAAATTTGAGTTTTCGACTTTTTCTTCTTATTCGAACATAGGTTTGAATATATTATTGGTGCAATATTATACACAGTTAGTAATATGCAAAAGCAATCTGCTTTACGGCACGCCGCGAGTTTTCAAAAATCAAGATTGCCGTGTGTCCCTTTTAATTCATTGGACAAAACTGATATGATGCTCGGCACAGCCCCATATCATATAATTGTATCAAATTGTAAGTAGAGGATATTTCCAATGCAGAAAACTACCACAACTGGATGATAACCATTTAAACAAACTGTGACTGCAAAGGGTATATTATTTGTATATTTACAAAGTGCTAATATACATATGTATTATATGAACTGTTCTAATACACATATGTATTATACGAACCGTTCTAATACACATATGTATTATACGAACCATTCTAATACACATTATAATATACATATGTATTATATGAACCGTTCTAATATACATATGTATTATACGAACCATTCTAATACACATTATAATATACATATGTATTATATGAACCTTTCTAATACACATATGTATTATACGAACCGTTCTACAACACATATGTATTATACGAACCATTCTAATACACATTATAATATACATATGTATTATATGAACCGTTCTAATATACATATGTATTATACGAACCATTCTAATACACATTATAATATACATATGTATTATATGAACCATTCTAATACACATATGTATTATATGAACCGTTCTAATACACATATGTATTATACGAAGCGTACATAGGAAGCGTTCTAATACACATATGTATTATATGAACCGTTCTAATACACATATGTATTATACAAACCTTTCTAATACACACATGTATTATACGAACTGTTCTAATACACATATGTATTATACAAACCTTTCTAATACACATATGTATTATATGAACCGTTCTAATACACTCTAATACACACTTGTATTATATGAACCGTCGGTCCGAATAAGCACAGTAAAAAGCATTAAATATGTTATTATTTTTATATTTACTCACAGTCAATCTGTTCTACAGCTTTCTCCATGGATAATCTCAATGTCTCCAGGTCCTCCGTGTGATCTGTAATGGCAGGGAATTACTTATCAACAACGCGCCATACACACTTTGCTTTTGGAATACATTTATACCGTATACCTGATATAAAAGCTCAGTGCTCCAAGAATTATTTTTTAGGGGACTAGCCCAGGGCTAGTGGGTCCTGAAAATCCACTAGCCCTGTTGTTTTTTTCACTAGCCCTGAGTTTTTTTGTCACATGCCCTGTTTTTTTACTTGCCTTAAACATAATGTGTCCGTTTGTATTTGTCTTTGTCAGTTATCATTTATCTTGTTTGGCAATACTTTTACGTATCTCGTTTCAGTAAAATTTATTTAAATGAACCAGCTCACTGAGACCTGACTCTATCTATTACTTATACCCAGCTGACGACATTTCATTATGTTAAAGCTGATTCTGATTTAACGGATTCAGATACTCATTATAATTCATTAAATACTGAGAAAATTAAAAAAAAATCAGTAATTCTTATCTTCTCATAACCAATTGATGTACGTTTAAGTTGCATTGGCAGTAGTCATTGGGTGAAAGCGTAGCAATGGTAAGATGGAACAATTTAGAAAAGATTTTTTATTTATTTTTTAGCATTACCCCACCCACAAATTGTATACAGTGATACAAGTTTTCAAGTCCAGTTCCTCCAGAAAGGCATATTAATCGGCAAAATACATTGGAAAATAAATATAAACTGTTAACTGTATATGAAAATAACTGTTTAAAATATATTTACAAAGAAATCGATATTTCTTCTCACAAATATATTACATGTCATATATTTCCGTGTATCTTATCAGTTTCGCTTCGCGGGAGTTCTTTCCCCTGAGTCAGGAATTTCTAAATGTTATCTAAGTATTGATATATTTCGCTTTTCACAGTTTCATATAAAGCATGCTTCCATTATCAAAAGTCCATGGTCTCTTGATTCATCAAAAGTCGCCGACAAATCAGCGTGATCGTGTTGATTGCGATTCTGTATCGGCCTATTTGTAATCGTTTGAGTCTGTACCGCCATTTTAAGCTGACCAGGTGACGAACATGTGATCAACCAGTAGTATTTTTAAAAAGTGGTTTCATTGGCTAATCGACCCGAGTTGAAATACTACACATCAATTGATTGGGTAATGCCGACTGTCAATTAAGGTTTTGGAGGATGGACTTACAGCATGTTTTGTTTTGATCTTGAAAATCGCCGACGCCCGCGGCGAATGCTAATTGAATTACCTAAGCGAGTGCAATTAACAGATTATGACACATGTGGGGGATGTTTTATTACAGGTGCCTGACTGGCGCGTGTTTGTTATACACAGATCTTGTAATTTAGGCAGTGGGATTTTTTTTTTTGGACTAGCCCCGACGGGCTAACTGCATGGAATTTGCTACAAGCCCGACTTCAATTTCGACTAGCCCCGGGCGTCGGGCTATCCAATTTCTGGAGCCCTGAAGCTCCCTGGTGGTGCGTTGCATTTTAAAAAAGGGGGGCATTATTTTGAGAGCATATTCCCCCCCATATTATAACTCTAAAATGCTTGTAGGTGTTACTTTTAGGGGAGGAGCTCTAATAGAGTAAATACAGTATTTACCACAAGGGTAAAATGGTCTGTAGGACAATTCTAATTTTTAACAACAATCCCACAAAATCATGTTCCATGCCTTCGACGGAAATAGAGATTAAAGAATCTACAAAAGTAAAACAGTTCATTGTCCTAAAAGATCATTTGTAATCGAGATAATGGAGCAATGAGCACTGCTGGAGACGAACCTTGATCCCATTTGATCCTGCGTCTGAGGTAGTCAATAAACGTGCTCCACAACTGCAGATATTCTGATCCCTGCGACCACCCGGACGTTACAGCTGCTTCAAACACTCCTGTAAAACAGTCAAGTGACTAAATTAGTCAAATCATCTATACAAGGTTCATGCTGTAAGATATTAGTACATGGCAAACTACACTTAACAAGGGCCATAACTCTTGTAAAATAGTGATGAAAAAATGTCTTTAAACGTGACTAAGATTTTGTCAGGTGTGACGCAGTGATGTTATCACTTCCCGAAGAAAACTTGCCATTGAAAAGCTGCTTTTATGTTTTGCCGTTTTTCTTTTTTCTCCTACTTTCTGACTGGACAAATTGTTTTTACCCATTTTTGTCTGACAGATGCTGAATATTGTTTGACCTGTTAGTAAAATGTTTTACACTTCCCTCCCAAATTTTTTTTCTGTCATGTTTTTCTATCTTTTTTCCAATTTCCTGACCCATTTTTATCAGCTGCTGATTTGTTTAATTTGTTAGTAAAACCAATTATCACTTCCTGATATGTCACTCTCATATACTGTACAATTTTTGAAACCATAACAAAATTAAAGAACAGTAAAACTTTGACTGCTGCATCCAACAATGGCCAAGTAAGGTGCAGAGATGACAAAATAAATTATAAACACACTGTATACACAGGAAAATGTTGTGACATGTGCCAAGTATGTATTACTTTCTATTATCTGCATGTTTCTTTCATATATACATCAAGTTATGTGCGTATGTGCCACATATGTAAATGAAATGTATGTGTTACATATGTTACCTCATCAATTTTTCATGTTAAAATAATACACCTGTGCTACATATGAAATGTATACATATGTATTTCACATGAAATTTTTATGCCTGAAATACATAAAGTATTTTTAAAGAGTAGAGTAGAATATTGTAGAAAATGGTTTAACATGTTTTAGTTTTAATATTCTTTAGTAAAACAATATTTTCATATGTATTACATGTGTTACTTTCATATGAAATACGTGTATCACATAATATGTAAAACACAAGAATTTCATGCCTAGATATTTTTCCTATATATACTGTAACAAGAACTACCTTTTATTTTTTCATATGCCTGCCCAGACCGCTCTATCAACAACATGTAGTTCTGCCACAGCAGGACACACCAGGGACAGTTCTCACTCCCCTCTCGTAGATGGGCAGGCTCACTGATGCTATCTTTAGGCTGTGGTCCTTTAAAAGTGGTATATGGTATTTTTATTTAATACTTTATACTAGAAATGTGTCCATAGGACACGGATGTCCCCGGTATAAGTTACTAGAACTACGAATTCGCCAAAAAAAAATGAATTCAAACCAATTTGTTGCAGAAAAGTGTCGAAAAGGGGCCACAACTCCTGCATAAAATGAGCAACGTCCTGATCAAGACTTTCCTAAATAAATAAATACAGAAAACACTCATTTTGATCACTGAGGCAATAGTTAATAATGTCCTATAGGCATTTTATATTGAAACTATGGAAATATCAGGTGTTTAAAAAAGGTTATGTTAGAAAGTGATGTCACTATACAACTTATGGATTTACAATTTATTTCTTATTAGATTTTTTTTTTTAATAGCATGGTGACATTTTTACTAGCCTCAGGTTACCAAAGTACTAATTTCGTGCCCTGCTTATCCACATAGCTACCAAGACACTTTAGTAAAAATATATACATAATAGCGGTCTTAAATTTCAAGAAAAACTGAATACTTACCAAATATTTTGTATACTGTAACCATATTTCAGGGTTGAGGCAGTTTTCCTGTATGGCCCGCTCGTACAGACACTGTATCCTGGCGGGGTCTCCCTCCTTCTCCTCAAACTTCAGGTACTCCTGGTACTGCTCCAATCTTGGTACTGCGGCCAACATCTTAAATATTGATTTATAACGATATTTAGGGGTTTATAGCGGCTCATCATATTGTTTATAATGATTAGTGTTTCCTTATATACCATATAAGGTTATTGCGTTTTACATGGGTGATGGAAAGTCTGATCTTACATATGGGGGAAGATAAAATATTCTAGTGAAATACGAGACTGTCCTTGTGACTTACAAGACTGTCCTTGTGACTTACAAAACTGTCCTCGTGACATATGAGATAGTCCTTGTGACATATGAGACTGTCTTCGTGACACACGGGACTGTCCTCGTCCCATATAAGATAGTCCTCCTGACTTACAAGACTGTCCTCCTGACTTACAAGACTGTTCTTGTGACATACGAGACTGTCCATGTGACATACAAGAATGTTCTCGTGACATATAAGACTTTCCACGTGACATACAAGACTGTTCTCGTGACATACGAGACTGTCCTCGTTACATAGGAGACTGTCCTTGTCACATACAAGATAGTCCTCGTGACTTACAAGGTTGTCCTCGTGACTTATGAGACTGTCCTAGTGACATATAAGACTGTCCTCGTGACATACGAGACTGTCGTGACATACGAGATAGTTCTCGTGACATGAGGTTTTCCTCGTGACCTACGAGATTGTCCTCGTGACTTACGAGATGGTCCTCGTGTCTTACTAGATTGTCCTCATGACTTATGAGATTGTCCTCATGACCTACGAGATTATTATCATGACTTACTAGATTGTCCTCATGACTATTACAAGACATCGGTCTAAGAATGTCTCGCCCACCGCGGCAAACCACATATGAAATATGTTATCATATTGTCCTCGTGACTTATGAGATTGTCCACGTGACTTACACTATTGTCCTCATGACTTATAAGGTTGACCTTATGACATACAAGATTGTCCCCGAGACATACAAGATATATTGTCCTCGTGACTTACGAGATTATCCACGTGACTTACACTATTAGCCTCGTGACTTACAAGATTGTCCTCATGACTTACAAGATTGTCCATGCGACTTACACTATTGTCCTCACAAGATTGTCCTTATGATTTATGAGATGGTCTTCGTGACTTACGGGATTGTCCTTGTGACTTACGATATTGTCCACGTGACTTACGAGATCGACCACGTGACTTACGAGATCGACCACGTGACTTAAGAGATCGACAACGTAACTTACACTGTTGTCCTCATGACTTATTAGATTGTCCTTATCACATACGCGATCGACCACGTAACTTACACTGTTGTCCTCATGACTTATTAGATTGTCCTTATCACATACGAGATCGACCACATAACTTACACTGTTGTCCTCATGACTTATTAGATTGTCCTTATGATTTATGAGATGGTCCTCGTGACTTATGAGATTGTCCTCGTGACTTACGAGATGGTCCTCGTGACTTAAGAGATTGTCCATTGACTTACGAGATTGTCCTCATGACTTACTAGATGGTCCTCGTGACTTAAGAGATGGTCCTCGTGACTTACGAGACGGTCCATGTGACTTACGAGATTGTCCTCGTGACTTACTAGCTGGTCCTCGTGACTTACGAGATTGTCCTCGTGACTTACGAGATGGTCCTCGTGACTTACAAGATTGTCCTCGTGACTTACTAGATTGTCCTCGTGACCTACAAAATTATCCTCGTGACTTACGAGATGGTCCTTGTGACTTACGAGATGGTCCACGTGACTTACGAGATTGTCCTCGTGACCTACAAAATTGTCCTCGTGACTTACGAGATTGTCCTAATGACTTACGAGATTGTCCTCATATGGTTTGACCTTCTCCAGCTTGATGAGAGCCTTGTTGTACGTCTGCTTGGTGTAGTTGTCAGGCTCGTCTCCTAACCAGTCCTTGTACTCCTTATAGGCCTCCTCCATATCTGATGTAACGGAGAGTATTAAATGACGAATATAACCCGCCATATCTGATGTAACAGAGAGTAAAAAATACGAATATGCGTATTAAAACATAACCCGCTAAGCACGACTATATTAGCCTTTGCTTCCATTGTAAACCCAGATTAGCCTGCGAGTAACTCTGGCTGCTGATCATTCCTTTTCCCCAAAACACCCCTTTGTCACATAAATGGAATGGTCGTAATTCAAAGAAAAAAACCAGTCCATTATATATATGTAGGGGGTTAAGGGTTAAAACATAAAATGAAACAGATTACAAAGTTTTGCAACTTA
The DNA here is from genome assembly GCA_037043455.1 of Cyrtodaria siliqua. Taxonomy (NCBI): domain Eukaryota; kingdom Metazoa; phylum Mollusca; class Bivalvia; order Adapedonta; family Hiatellidae; genus Cyrtodaria; species Cyrtodaria siliqua. Next base: position 56,075 of record JAWPHD010006825.1, read on the forward strand.
TGAGATTATTGGAGAAAATATAAAATAAGACAAGTTGACAAAATTTCATTAAAGCCGCAACATGATTTTTTTAACATCAACGGAGATGATACAAACTTAGTGTCCAGTATGAGAGTATATTATCACCACCAAATTTGCATTTAACCACCCGATGTCCCCTGGCATATTAAATTAAACAACTTATTTAACAAACTTCTAATATTAATTGACACTAATACATGCAACACTTCAGTGAGGCTCTGTATTGTGTAAAATGAAAACTCTTTATTTAAAGTAAAAAATAAGAGAAATTTGGCAACACCAAACAGTACGCACCAAAGAGTGGCACAGAGAGTTGGCGTTTGAAGAGTGAGTGGATGCGCTCATGTTGTTCATCAAACTTGTCCTCCAACTCGGCACTAGCGATCACCCCAGGTGCAGGCTGAAATATTAGGTTAAACAAAGGTGCATTTCTGAGTCGGTCGTGAATGTAAATAACATGTACATTGATATGTCAATAAAACCAGTTTCAGCATTTTAAATTTTATCTAATCTTGCCAAAACATAGTCAGTATCTACTGTCTCAGCTACACTGCTTTGACACGCAAAAGCAATTACAACTAAAGCCAAGTTACATTTGAACAAATCTTGCTTAAAACATTCAAATTCTACCATTATTCCAGCCCTGTGTGTTTCCCGGGCAAGAAATGGCCCATGCTTAGAGTCACTGCAGAGCGCCAAATCCCCCGAATTCATGTTTTTTGTAAACACTGGAGCTACTCCAGTAAAAAATGAAGAGTCTAAAACAGAATTTGCAGCAAATCTGCATTTCTGCTGATAAGAAGGTTCTAGGCGCCTTCTGCATCTATGGTTGGCCTGGAATGCTTACTATGTTGGCGCCATATACATTTATTGCACCTCGCACAAAATCCTATGAATTTCATTGGATTGGAGCGGTCCCATGGTGACCCTCTATTATTCTATAGTGGGTCAGTAGATTTCGTAGAGGGTCACTAAAACAACATGGACTACAATTCCGATTCAAAGTTTAAATCATTTGCCAATAGCTCTTTTGCGTTAGTAAGTAACATAATAAGTAAATTATGTCTCCCCCACCCCAATAATGGGGAGACATTATTTTTATCTTGGATGTCTGTCTGGATCTCTGTTCGTCACAATACGGTCTCCAAAATATGTCTTGAACCCCTTGACAGATTTGGGAATAATTTGCCATAAATGTTCAACATATCGAGACATCGTGCACAGCGCAACTTCCAGCCTCGTCCGTTCAAGGTCAAGGTCACACTTAGAGGTCGAAGGTTTCATATGCACTGTATTTCGTGTCTCCAGCATATCTCTTGAACCGCTCGAGGGATTTGGAAATAACTTGCCACAAATGGTCACCATATCAAGACGACGTGCAGAGCGCAACTTTCAGCAACGTCCGGTCAAGGTCACACTTAGAGGTCGAAGGTCATATGCACTATGTTTCGTGTCCTCTCCATATCTTTTGAACCGCTTGAGGGATTTTGAAATAACTTCGCACAAATGTTCAACATATTGAGACGACGTGCAGAGCGTATTTTCCAGCCATATTCATTCAAGGTCACACTAAGAGGTCGAAGGTCATATGCACTATATTTTGTGTCCTCTCCATATTTCTTGAATAGCTTGAGGGATTTCTAAATAACTGCACAAATGTTCACCATATCGAGACAACGTGCAGAACGTAACTTCCAGCCATGTCCGTTTAACTTAAAATGTCAACGTCACACTTAGAGGTCAAAGGTCATATGCACTATATTTCGTGTCCTCCACATCTCTTGAACCGCATGAGGGATTTTGAAACAACTTGGCACAAAAGTTCACCATATCGAGACGATGTGCAGAGCGCAACTTCCAGCCATGTCCGTTCAAGGTCACACTAAGAGGTCGAAGGTCAAATGCACTATATTTCGTGTCCACTCCATATCTCTTGAACAGCTTAAGGGATTTTGAAAGAACTTGGCACAAATGCTCACCATATCAAGACGACGTGCAGAGCGCAACTTTCAGCCAGGTTGGTTCATAAATTATGGGGGGAGACATATGTTTTTGTTAAAAAAACAACGTCGTCTAGTAAATAATGTTTTTAAACTGTACCGGTCATGTCGTCAAATTGTGCGAATGTCTCAGTGACATTGACGCTCCATTAAAATGGGTTAAATATCAGTGTTTGCCTTAAAAACGGTGCTCGATGCAATATATCAGGTTCGTTAGTGACCCCCTACAGAAATATGTGGGGTCAGTCAGATACATAGGGGGACTCGGCTATTGCCTCGACCCCTATAAATCTGAAATCTCATATATTTCTGTAGGGGGGGCAGTAACAAACCCAATAACTAATAATAGTTTTTTTGTGTTGGTGCGGCGTAAAACCCAATTGAACTTGACTTACCAACATTCCTACCAATATGGCATTCTCAAATTCTCTGTAGGCCTCCCACACATTAGCTCCCTTGGGCACATGCAAGCCGCACGCTGTGAGAGCCTTATCAAATACCTCTCTGACCTTCCTGAACCCACCAGGCTGGCCCATACCGCCGATAGAAAACTGAACGTATTCCAACCATACAGGAACAGCTGAAATAATAGAGCTTCATCTGGCTTTTTCTAGAAAAATCTTGACAATTGTTTAAGTCAGTAATGTATCAGGCATTCACTTGTTAAGATCAGTGACATATTAAGACTGGTGGGGTGCAAATTTCCCCAAAAATCAAGGAACAAAAATACCGGTATGTATAAAATATTTACTAAGGTTACTACACCTTGCACAACAAGTTAGAGAAACTCCACTTTGCGGCGAATCAAATGTTTGTCTGTGATGTACTGTCTGGACCTTTCTCGCCCCGTTGAAAACAAGAAGTGTTTACCTGGACATGATCAAAATTTAAAACGCATCCAGACCTTGATTTTACATCAAAAGTGGCATTTTTGAGAGCCTGCTTGATCAGTTCCGATTGGCACGAGATGTGCCAGCGTGTAACTTTTGGCCAATGAAAATCGAACGTCACTAGATTGACCTGTCAAAATACAAGTCAAAAATTTGTTCTGCCCTCATTGCTTCTGCTCGGCACCGTGTATTTGTTTTAGATTTATATAGCTTCATTTCCTGTCGCGTGGTGAGAAATGAAACATGTTTTTTTCGAAAGAATTGGGTAGCGGGGAAAATATCGACATTAATGAGGTGAAATATGATTACCGTTTTGATGGCTTCACTGTACCTGTCATACACAACCAGTACCAGATAGTTTTTACTGTGGTTTGGTGTCTACAAAGAGTTTTTGCAACATTAATTAAGGTACCCCGGGGAAATGTACCATTTACTTGATTTCCACCACTTTCAATTTGTTTTATAATTATATTTCGAAAATCTCACTCTCGTTCATGCCTTGGCGAGGTCATGATAAACACAAACGAGTCGGTTCGAATCTGTGTCAAAATTGATTGACAAAAGCGTCTCATGGGGTGAACCGCCAATCGAGGTCAGTGGCGTGCGGAAATGATGCCGACTTCAATTGTCACAAAATGGGGATTCTTGTTGTGCAAGGTGTAGTATTCCTTGAAAAAAATAAATAAAAAAATTCCTGATTCATCTTTATGATTACAAAGAAAATAATCCTATTAACAAATCCTTGTTCAAAATACTGTACACAAAAATAGCACATAATTACAGAGATAGTCTTTGACAGCCCTTTCAAACAGCTGATTGACTGTTTCTCGTCCAGATTCCTCCGTCACCAGTCCCGCCTCGTCTCGCAACCAGTCTAGCCATAGATCTGCAACAGTAACAACAATGACTGACTCTTGCATAGCAGATAGCAGGTAGGTTTGTTACAGCAAATCATGTTTTCATTTCTCTTAAACTCTGCTGGAAGTGGCTTCAGTAGCCCATTCAGTGGATATGGCCTTGGCTTTAGAACTACAGATCTCTCCCCAAAGCTGGCCTAATATTCATCAAACTTTTGAGAACAAGAATCGGACTCGACTCAAAATTTCAAGTTTTTTAATTCCAAATAAAAACAATTTTACAAGCAAATTACTATATTTACTTACAGAAACGAGTAATTTTAAAGGTAATTTAACAGAAAATGTCTAAAAATCACAATTCTTACCCATACTTTTGTGTTGATAGGGTTTGCAAAAAAAAGAGATTTTGAGTCTGAGTCTGATTCTTGTGCTCAAACATTTGATAAATTTAGGCCCAGGTTGGCTCCCTGGCAGAGGCATGTCTGAGGCCAAAAATAAAATTATGTTTGTTTCCCCTTCCGACCCATGCAAAAAAGGGTTGGGTAGGCAGGTAGGTAAAATATTTTTTTTATTTCATTTCTTTATTTGAGATCAAAACTGGAATACATTCTTTGGTCAGACACTCGTACCCACCCTATACAAAAAAAATCAAAAAAAAATCGCCAGTGTCGAAAAAATAATTCGCGGCGCGGCAATATCGGTGGGTCGGTCGGGAAGGGGAAATAAACATAATTTTATTTTTGGCCTGATGGGAAACTTCATCCTTTATATCATCTCTCTCTGTGTCCTAATATAACCTAATACGATGTGTTAATGGAACGTAAAAAAACGCATTTCATTTCGTTCTGAAAGTTACCAGCACTGCCAAATAATATACTCTGCAATTTGTTTTTGAATCACTTGTGTCGATGCATTAGCAAGCTATCTCAAAATTGTAAAAATTATTTCATAAGCCTTATTTATAGAGCTTGTCACATGAAGTTGTGTAATGATGATGTGCCAAATTACAAAGGTTAGGTTAAATGGTTTTCAAGACAATGAGAAAAACAAGAGGGCCCCATCCTGGGGCGGGAATATATGGATGGATATGAATAAAATTAAAATGTCAAAGGGCCGTAACACCATCAAAAATCAACGAACCTAAAAACAAAACAACGCAATATGCACAACTAGACATCATACCAATGCTTCCTGTAAAGTTTCGTCAAATCCAAAAAAACACTGTGTAAGTTTGAAGTTTGGTTAAGATTGCTCAAAAAAATGTGGCCTGTATCGTGTTAACATGTAAAACTGCATTTTTGCTAATTCAGTGGCCATAACTCTGGTGTTACCGGTATGATCTTGGCCATTATCGAACTCATCCGAGATCTTATTGTCATATACAATCTGTGCAAGTCTGGTTAAGATTGCTCAAGAAATGTGGCTTTATCGTGTAAACAAGATGAAAAACTGCATTTGTTGCTAATGCAGGGGCCATATCTCTGGTGTTACTGGTCCGATCTTGCCCTCTATCAATCTCGTCCGAGATCTTATGGTCATATACAATCTGTGCAAGTTTGGTTAAGATTGCTCAAGAAAGGAGTGGCCTGTATCGTGTTAACATGTAAAACTGCATTTTTTGCTAATTCAAGGGCCACAACTCTGGTGATACTGTCCCGATCTTGCCCACTATCAATCTCGTCTGTGATCTTACGGTCATATACAATCTGTGCAAGTTTGGTTAAGATTGCTCAATAAATGTGGCCTCTATCGTGTAAACAAGATGAAAAACTGCATTTTTTGCTAATTCAGGGGCCACAACTCTGGTGTTACTTGTCCGATCTGGCCCATTATCGAACTCATCCGAGATCTTATGGTCATATACAATCTGTGCAAGTTTGATTAAGATTGCTCGAGTAATGTGGCCTCTATCGTATAAACAAGCTAGAAGTTGACGACAGAAGACAGACGACGGACGAAGAGTGGTCACATTAGCTCACCCTTGAGCACTTTGTGCTAAGGTGAGCTAATAAAAAAAACCTGTGTAAGTCTGGTTAAGATTGCCCAAGAAATCTGATCTCTATCGTGTAAACAACATGAAAAACTGCATTTTTTGCTAATTCAGGGGCCATGACTCTGGTGTTACTGGTCCGATCTTGCCTATTATCGAACTCGTCCGAGATCTTATGGTCATATACAATCTCCTAATTCAGGGGCCATAACTCTGGTATTACTGGTCCGATCTTGCCCATTACTGGTCCGATCTGGCCCATTATCGAACTCGTCCGAGATCTTATGGTCTGTGTAAGTTTGGTTAAGATTGCTCAAGTAATGTGGCCTTTATCGTGTAAACAAGCTAAAAGTTGACAACAGATTACGGACGATGGACGACGGACGGGTAGCTCACCTTTGAGCTGTTTATCTTTTTCTCCAACTTAGTATGTACATGTATGCATCTGATTGGTCAACCATTCTGACAGATTCCCAGATATTTCAGAGATTATGTCAGATGATTGACACAGAATTCAATGAGAATGATTGTGATACTCGGGCCAGCTATAATTGAATTGAATTGGATTGGATGACTCCAGGCGCCCCTCCGGGCAATTTTCATGTACGGGCTGTCACCTGGGTAGAACCACCGATGTTTCGCAAGCCAGCTGGATAGCTTCCTCACATAACGATTCCTAGGCCTATGAGGGATCAAACCAACAGTGGTGAGGGACAAGTGATTTAAAGTCAGAGACTAACCACTCGGCCAAAGACGTCCCCCCAGCTATAATGGAAAGTAACGGCTATAAAAAGCCAAAAAAAACAAAACACTGAGCACTGAAATGATCTTCTCCTACTTTGTTACCTTCTGACAATGGAAATAGCTCACTCATCCGTTGTCTCGCACTTCTGAGCAAGTCGAGATCGCCGAGAGCCTTCAGGTTTGTGATCAGGGACACATGAGTATCATACATGTAGGGACTTTCATTGACCTGAAAATAAAACAAAATTATTTTATAATTTACAACTCAAATTACAGCTTCTAACTTAACTCCATTCATGACAGCAATAAGAATGTGCATTTTATTTTTCTATTTAACCCTTAACAATGCTTAACCCGCTAAATATATATAAAGAACTGTTCTTTCTTTGAATTTTAGGTGACAAAGGGTATTTTGGAGAAAATGACTGATCAGCAGCCAGACATTGTAAACCCTGAGCATGCCAGTTACTCGCAGGCTGATCAGGGTTTACAATGAACACAAAGGCTATTATTGTCGTGCTTAGCGGGTTAAGGGTTAAGACAAAAAATACCTTTTCTTTTACAACAATAAGTTGCTTTCAGTTTATATTCATAATTTGCTTAAATAAACAGTATTCAAATTGTGCATGTTTAATTCATATTCTGAACACAATTTATAGCATATTATATTATCAATTTTAATGACTGAGGTAATTTTACTTTTGGAGACCAGCATTCGGCAATTGAAATGATTCCCCCCCACCCCACAAAAAAAAACTACAAAATATTTCAACAAGAGCGCCGCCTAACGAGGCCTTATATGCCCGTTTTCCTAAACTTTTTATGTTAAAAACATTCCCTATGTGTCAGGTCAATGTAACCCTTACCTCTGACCTTATTACAAAAAAATAACTGGGGATGTTGTTTAATCGAGAGCACTATTTGTATAAGATTTTAAGATTGTAGATCAAATATTCGTGAATAACAGCTGGGAAAGAATTTGTCATGATCAGGTCATAGTGACCTTGACATCTGACCTACTGAGCTTAAAATTAATAGAGGCAGTTGGTTTAACATGTGTACTATTTCTGTAGTTTATTTAGTCATTGTCAGTTCAATGTGAACTAGATGACCTACTGAACACAAAAGTAATAGGACAATGCACCTAACCAGTTTAATAAGTGTGGGTATCATATTTCCGGGATTGTCATTTGCAATGTATATGTCCATATGAAGACAAGGTGACCTTGACCTTTGACCCACTAAGCCTAAAAATGATAGGGTTCCTCCTCTCATCAAGGGCAATGTATCTAAAAAGTTTCATCAGTATAGGTATTATACTCCTGTAGTTATCACTTGAATATGTACTGGTGACCTTGACCTTTGACCTAGTGACCCCAAAAGCAACAGGGTTCCTCCTCTGACCAAACCCAATGTATCTATTAAGTTTCACGAGTGTGAGTGTTGTGGTTTCAGTTATTTGGTGGAATGTGGTATTTCCATATACGGTCATGGTGACCTTGATATTTGGCCTACTGACCCCATAGACAATATGGATCTTGCAAACATCAATGCACATACAAAGTTTCATCAGTGGGGGTGTTGTGGTTTTGATGTTATCGTGCAGACTGCATATTACAACATAAGGTCATAGTGACCTTGACCATTGACCTGCTAATCCCAATGAAATACAATATTTTCTCTTACCAAGGGCACTGTACCTATGAAGTTTCATGAGTGTAGGTTTTATGGTTTTGAAGTTATCCCACAAAATGCCTATTTCCATATAATGTCACGGTGTCCTTGACCTTTGACCAAATTACCTAAAATCAATAGGCTTCCCCCTCTCACCAAAGTCAATACACCTATGAAATTTCTGTGTGGGTGTTATAGTTTCGAAGTTATCGCGAGGAATGCCTATTTCCATATAAGGTCATGGCCACTTTGACCTTTGTTCCACTGAACCATAATCAATAGGGTTTCTCCTCTCACCAAAGGTAATGTACCTATGAAGTTTCATAAGTGTGGGTATTATGGTTTTGAAGTTATCAGATGGAATGTTTATTTCCATGTAAGGTCACGGTGACCTTGACCTTTAACCTACTGGCCCCAAAAACAATAGGGTTTCTCCTTTCACCTAGGGCAATATACCTATGAAGTTTTATGAGGGTAGGTGTTACGGTTTTTGAATTTATTGTGTGGAATGTATGATTCCATAAGGTCACTGTGACCTTGACCTACTGGCCCCAAAAACAATAGGGTACCTACTCTCAACTTTGGCAATGTAGGTGTTGAAGTTATTGTGCGGAATGCATATTTCAATATACACAAGGTTACTGTGACCTTGACCTTTGACCTATTGGACCCAAAATAAATTGGGTTCCTCCTTTCAGCGGGTGATGAACTTATGAAATTTTATGAGTGTAGGTGTTACGGTTTTGAAACTATCATTCCATATAAGATGACAGTGACCTTGAACTTTGACCTACTGACCCAAAAGAAAGGACGGAGACAAAATAAAGCTAGATCATAAATAAGTCGTATTTTGAATCGGCAAGACATTATCAATATAACAAATGCTATTGAGGACCTTTTGAACTCACTACATGAAAATAGCAGAATCAGTAAAATAAATGTTTGGTGTTTAATGCTATGTATGACAGTCGATATATATGTGGTTGAGGAGGCCACTCAGTTATTCCTGGGTATTATTTAAATTTCATCATTGTAGTAGTATGTTAATAATTCATTTTCAGGTCAGCATCAACTCATTTCAGGATAATCGATTGTGTCAAAAAAGACCACCGCGCACCTGTTACTAACGAGGACAACACTTTCTGCGCATTTGCGATTTATATCTGTCATAATGTAAAAGTCACCATTTTCAAATGCTTTTTTAGACAATAAAAGTGTAACAGCTGAATTTTAAAATAAAGTTAATTTCATTCTATCAATCACAATGAAGTAATTAATAAAATAATTGATATATCTTCAGCAAAATCGGACTGTATTGATTTCGTAAATTTTTGGACGCCGCCATTTTTAAAATGCAGTGTTGGGGCACCTTACTAATTTTCATATATCTCTGCCTAGCAGATGACTTTTTAAACAAAATTTCTGATTCATAAACAGCAGGCCCTGGAAAAAACTATGAAAAAAAATTGCGGGAAAAAAAACAACGAATTCATTGGTTGTTTGACCGCTGATTATAGGTGGTGAACTTTTAACTTAAATATCTCAGCAACCAATTGAAAGGAATGTTTAGGGAATGTTTCATTGAAGAGAAGAATCATTTCTCTGTTTTAATAAATTAACATCATTTCTATAAATAGATGCACCTTTGTGCACTTTTGATTTGTATAAACACATGTTTGCATTGAAATGCATACACATTATGTAGAGCGTCGTACATGTATGTAGCGTCTCGATACACTTTTAATGACGGCAATTTGACAGATAACATTTATTGATAGCTGGGTTTTAAATTGTGGTAACTTTCTTATTTAGTGTTCGATTTTGATGATTTAAACAGCATTGTTTTTGTAAAAACATACTCTTCCCATTGGTGTGCAGGGTTCTGAAAATATTTTGAAAATCCACTTGCCCAGGGCAAGTGGATTTTCAAAAGTCACTTGCCCTGCCCATAATGTCACTTGCCCCACATTTAAGAACTTAATTGCCCCCAACATTTGTCGGTGTACCATTATTCGTGTTAAACGGGACGGACCGCCGCATAATTTGGACCATTATACTTAGAAAAGGAAGGGAGAGTGTATTTTATGAATTAGTTGATACATTGTATTTATTCATATAAAAAAATCAAATGGTTGCATTTTCTTCTTTTGTGTCTATAACATCTTTGTGTTACTTAAATCATAAAATGATGAGACAGTATACAAACTCATTTTATTCCGCCCTCCCACCCCACCCGAATCACCACACACATAACGGTTAACCCCCCATCATTTTTGATGACCATCCAAAAAAAAAAGATTGGCAGCTAGTGTATGGAACTTTTAATGTCATAGTGTGTACAATTAACCAGTTAACAGAAAAAAAAAGAAGTTATTGTATTCATTTAAATGTGCGACAAGCAAAGAAACAAGACAAAAACGTTATTAAAAATATTCACTTGGCCCCCAATTTCTGCAACCATGGTAACGTTCCTACGGCTTTGTATTTTAACTAAAGGGAATTAGATGAAAGCAAGAGGCATGAATAGGGGTTCCCTTACTAGGGTTCCCTAGGAATTGTTTAAGTAGTAGTAGCAGTAACCTTATTTATCAAAAGCGTAAGTTCAGAACTTGAGAAAAAGATTCTGTGATTGTTCTAAAATCGCGAAAACCCATGACATGCGCATATCGCTAAGTTATGCAACTTATTTGTGTAGTATGCACTTCCATATACGTATACACCCAATACCTCATAAAAGCGCATTGATAAATGAGTGCTTCGAGTAAAAGAAATGTATTTTCATTACGAAAAAATCTTCGGCAAAATTATCTAAACAAAAACATGACGTCACGTTGTCAATCATTATTTTGACAATTATTTTTGCAAATTACGAAAGAGTTTTCTGATTTGATTGGTGGAAGGCCCAAATGACGTTCAGAGATTATTTGGAAACGATTTCTGAAAGTAGCTTTGTTTATGGTTGGAAGGTCACGGACATAATTGCTGCGATTTCATTGGCCAATGGACACACGTCTGACGGTCGTGTCAGGATAAGTTGTTTTCCTTGTTGTGGGTTAATTAGATGTTTATTGAAATAATGCCACAAATTTAGCTGCCTGGGGCGAGACTGTTGATTGTACCGAAAGTAGTTTGATCTTATTAACAATCGCTAGCGGCGAAAAACAGCGGCCAGATTCTGATATGGCTAGTTTGCCACTTGATTTGTTCTGGAATGGAAATGTCCGTCGGGCAAGTGGCAGGCAACCAGATTTGCGAAGGTCACTTGCCCGTACCCAAAATCCACTTGCCCGGGACGTCGGCAACCGTATTTCCGGAACCCTGGTGTGTATATCTTTGAGAAAAATGATTTTTTTGTAAAAAGTGTTGTCTTGGCTACGGTTACATCTGCTTTCGTCTGAGATCTTTGTTAACCACAGAGTAATCAGGTAACCAGTTTATTCACCATTGGGCGGATAAATCTATAATTAACAAAAGGCGTATAGGCAGTTTCGAACCCAGAGTATTTAGGTCTATGTCAGACATTTACCTATCGGACTGTAAGTGAAAAAAATATGTTTACAAGGTTCTTTATAGGAGTTTTGTCATGTTTGTCAATGTAACTTTCTTGATATGGGTCGGATAACCTCAGGAGAATATTAGACTGTGCAGAAAACTGCAACGAAGATTTTCATTGGTTCCGATTCGTCAATAATTTAGTCAGAACCATCGACAGTTGCTTTAAATAGCACTAGGGTATTGGGAAACCCACTGCAAGTGCTTGCCACGTCATGCTATATTTTACAACATTATCGATTTGCGAAGCCACGTGACTGAACACTCTATCCCTGGTTGAAGTCCCGTACCCGGCGCGCTTTTTCCCTTTGTTTACTTCAGCATATTTTACCCTCTCGACCATGGAAGAATTTGTAAACTCAGAATTTCCTATTTTTATGTTTGCATTGAGTATAATTATAAATTGTTCTCCAGCTGATAGCCTCGGGGAGTAAGTTAAAAATATCGTCTTTGAATACAGACGTTTGTATTTCGTTTTGGCAAATTATCTTTATTGTGCACCTGTTTCTGAAGTATACCGCATTTATTTCTCAATTCTGACTCTTTTTCTTCATCGTCATCACTGCTGGATGTGTCATGATCATCCTCGCTTTTGTCATCCTCGCTGTCACCCATTTCTACATCATTTTCATCACTATTCATTTCTTCGACATGTGATTTTTCACCCGATTCCGCCATATTTTGCAAGGGAGATTACTCTAATTACGGAGGGTAAAACAAATTACCGAAATGCACCGAAATTGAAAGATTTAACGAAATGGACCGAAATGGGGGTGATACTATTCCCCGGTCGATTTCCCGGTTACTTCCCGGTTAAAACCCGGTTGAAAAGGGGTGGCAAATGTGATGAGTGTGTTGATGTTTCAGATGTTTTAATGACATAGATGTCTTATATATGTATTCATTTTTCCATAATCACTAAAAAAAATGTTGAGAAAAAAAAAGAAAGTAGTTTAATTAAGTGTTGAATATTGGTGTTTTTTCACGATAATTTGACTGGTTTTGGCAATTCCCGGCTCAGTTTCTAATACATTTAAAGGATAACAGTGCCTTTATAATTCATAATTTATTGTTTTATTTCATAATATTTGGTATTATTAACACATAACAATAATAAAAATAGAAATAAAACAGAAAATAAACGTTTTATTGCTTCATTTCCAACACCCGTATTTCGTGTAAGGAAAGCCGTAGAAATTACAGGTGAAGCGTTATTTCTGCACGTCGTGAGAAACAGATTTTTAAAACCTTATTCTCAATGATGTATTAATTATATTGTATTATTTTAATGGTTTATGCCTGAAACACCCACTTTCTAATTTTCATATTCCTGAAACCCCCACTTTTTAAATTTTCAATTTCCTGAAACACCCACTTTTAATTTATGTAACCCATGGTTACGGACTATAGTCTGTTTTACCTATAGGACCATAAATTAATATTGATATTAAATAATCATAATTGCCAATTAATTATTATTATTATTATTATATCAAAGTATAACAGTTTATATCAATTAATTAAGATTAATTAGGTTTCTTTGATCTTTTTTTAAAATATATTAGTTATAGTTTAAAACTGATAATTGATACATTGAAAAAGACAAGATTAACAGTTTGCAAGCAGTTTTCTTAATTAAAACTGATAATTGATACACGATGATGATGTTATTAAAGAAATAAGATTAACAGTTTGCAATCAATAGTGTTAATTTATTGGTATTTAAGTTTACTGTTTATCTTTTTGAATACTTTGATGTTTCATATAAATTCAACTGAGCAATATCTAAACAAAGAAATATTTATTTGAGTATATTAAAGGCGATAAAAACAAGATACAAGACCATTAATTTTTATATAAATTGATACTGATATAATTTAGTTTCATTTGTGTACACGATTATCCTAGATACATGTAACATAATGGCTAATGCACAAGTACAAATACGATTTGTTAATAATCAGAAAGGTGGTGAAAGTCTTTTGATAGGTGGATTCAGATTTAATGTAAGTATACTTTTTTCTTTCTCTCCTGATGTGTGTCCGTCTGTCTGTCTATATAATGTGATGTATGTTCGTCCATCTGTCTGTCTGTCTGTAAGTCCATCCGTCTGTCTGTCTGTCGGTCTGTCTGTCTTAACACAATATGATGTTTGTCCGTCCGTACATAATGTGTTGTGAGTCTGTCCGTCTGTCTGTCTGTATTTAAATAATATAATGTATGTACGCCTGTCTGTCTGTATTTACATAATATAATGTCTGTCCGTCTGTCTGTACACAATGTGTTGTGAGTCCATCCGTCCGACGAAAGAAGAAAACTATAATTAATTTATTAATGTTCAATTATAATATTGCCTGTTTTAATGTAAAAAAAGAAGATTTTTATAAGTTAACATTATAATATTAAATAAAATCCATTATTAATGTTCAATTATAATATTGCCTGTTTTAATGTAAAAAAATGTTTTAACGTTAAATAAAATCCATTATTAATGTTCTATTATAATTTTTTTATAAGTAAACATTATAATATTAAATAAAATCCATTAAATTATCCAAAAAAAGATGATATAAATGTATAAAAAAACTTGTGTTGTTTTATTAAATCATCCTAAGAAACAGACTATAGCTATAATTTGGCCGTAGGAAGGTGTTAATTGGAAAAAGCAAAATTCCTGAAACAAAACACCCACTTTTTTTTTGTGGGTGTTTCAAGTGAAAAGTGGGGATTTCAGGAAGACACCATTTTAATTTTACAGCTTGAATGCTTTTGTCCACTTAAATGTTAATGGGTATGAAACTGTATATGTTATTTAGCCTGAAACTCTTATTGTAATTTCTAATAAAAGTATAATGTAACAATTGTAATATTGTTAGTATTCTTCATTAGTACTTATCAATACATGTTATTCAAAAGTGTTAAATGTTTGTTTCCCGATCTGACAAACAAACAGTACCTCAATATAAAACATTACACTTAATTCAATCAGTTCGTGCGACGGTGTTCCGTTTGTGATGATTAAAGTACAAGTGACGGCGTAATTAAAAGCGGAAGCTTAAAACATCCTTTTCAAGTCTTGATCAATTTTTTTTTTTTTAATGTAAACAAAATAACGACCGTACAGTAATTAAGATAGATAGATAGATAATTTTATTTTAAAATTCCAATAGGCTATAAATATAAAGCCCATGCGGATACAAATACGGAATAATACATGGTAACAGTGCAGTTGGTACATATAAGACAATAGTATGAGATCACAATGAAATACTTTGCATATACATGTACACATTTCCTGTGCGTTGACGAGAAGGTGTTTATAAATTTGCATGAATATTTGTATATTAACACAAGTTAACATAAGAATATTTATACATACACATATTTACATTAATATAAGTTAACTATACTCAACATGTTATACAGGAACATATCCACAATTTAATTTCTAAATAGCATCTCATTTCTTAATTGAAACGCTTTACAGATAAATATGGAGAGTTTACGAATATATCCTTTATTATTTGAATTTATCAGTTCTATAAACTTAACCATGTTAGGTCGTCGGTAGAAATACTTGGGTATATATTGTTTCATTAAATCTGTATACCTGTCACACTGTAATACGAAATGAAACTCATCTTCTAACATGTTGCATATGTTCAACACCCATAAAGAAAATAAACATATAAATCTTCAAATATAGAAATGGTTTTCATATTCCATAGGAACAGATTACATATTCCATATATAACATGCGTATTAAATGTTAAATTGAGTTTAAAATTGCGTTAGTGTTAATCGTGTTTAGTGCTGTATTTTAAAATGGCTCGAAGTCGAATGTCGAAGATGACGTTCAGTGTTTGTGTTTTCCTGGATCTAAAGTTGAACATTTGTTGGAATAACCAAACGTACAAGAGCTGATTCCTAAAGTTTCGGTAAGTTTCCATGTTTTATATTTACTATTCATTTTTTCTTCATACTTAATTACTTACAATTAATATTACTATTAATAAGACCTATATTATGATATTCTTAGTAATAAGACCTTAAAGATTGCCGCGTGTCCCTGCTACATTAACAGCTTCATTTAACTAGGGATTACAACGTACACGTGTCAACCGTAATGGGATTAAATCATTTGTTGCTGTATATTACTAATTTTTAATAAATACATATTTTTTGTTGTCTTTTTTACTCGATTTATATTTCAATACTTTTGATTAATTAGAATAGTCCTTCCTAGGATATATCATGATATTCCTATTAATGAGACCTTAACGATTAAAGATTGCCGCGTGTCCCTGCTACATTAACAGCTTCATTTAACTAGATAAGTGTGTCTATTATTACCGGTTCGATTACCGTGATGGGATTAAATGATTTTGCTGTATATTGTAAAGGAAAATTCGCACCTTTAGACAGGCCGGAATACACATATATAATCATTGTGCTCTGACACGCGTCAACCTTAACTATCACTTTAAATCTGCTTGCTTATTAGGAATGCATACATTAAACGAAAAAAAGCAAAAGAAATTAATAAATTTGATGAGATATAAAAACCGTCCACGTTCCAAAAAAAGATTAGGTCAAAAAAGGCCTACGCCCTCTGATTATGAAGTAATTCCAGCACCGGATTCGAAATTAGCTATCATTTTAGAAGAAGATATCACTTTTGAAAATATCACTCCGAAATCAATGAAAATGTCATCTACAAAAAATAATTACAAATTTTGATTGGTTAAATGATAAGCATATGACAGCCGTTAATTCAATTTTGAAAAAAGATTTTCCTCATATAAATGGCCTAGAAGCTACAACTAACACTCTATTCTTTATTGACGATGCAAATAAATGGAACATACAAAAAAAAAATCGGCACGTAGCACCCGCTTGCCAAATACATTTTAATGGATCAAATCATTGGATCATGAGTTTTAAAACAGTTCCAGACAGAGATTTTGTTTATTATATTGATAGTTTAGGAGAACGCCTTAAAGATATCAAATTAAATCTAAAAATTCAGTTATCACAAATATATGCGTCTTCAAGTGATAAGTTTATCAATATAAAAATTCCTAGGGTTCAACAACAGATAAATTCCTATGATTGCGGTTTATTCGCGATCGCGAATGTAGTAGAGTTTTGTAATATAAGTTTAATGTTATTTTTATTCTAGTGTGTGTATGTCGCATACTAATATATATCTAAATATATGAAGACTTGCTATATTTTACAATTTTGAGGTTTCCTCCTGTTAAACAGTTCATTCATTTGTGTTGCAAACAACTATAATTATATTATATGTCACTGTAAAACATAACCAATTCATATTTTCGATATGTGTTGTTTTACATACTGATAATATCTATGTAGATCTATCTAGTTTTCTTGAATCTATAGTGTACTGTTTCTCACGACGTGCAGAAATAACTCTTCACCTGTGATTTCTACGGCTTTCCTTACACGAAATATGGGTGTTGGAAATGAAGCAATAAAACGTTTATTTTCTTTTTATGTCCATTTTTATTATTGTTATGAGTTAATAATACCATATATTATGAAATAAAACAATAAATAATGAACTATTAAGGCATTGTTATCCTTTAACTGTCTCCGAAACTGAACCGGGAATTGCCAAAATCAGTCAAATTATTGTGAAAAAACACCAATATTCAACACTTAATTAAACTACTTTCTTTTTTTTTCTCAACATTTGTTTTAGTGATTATGGAAAAATGAATACATATATAAGACATATATGTCATTAAAATATCTGAAACATCAACACACTCATCACATTTGCCACCCCTTTTCAACCTGGAGATTCGATTTACCGAAATGGACAGACATGGACCAAAATGGAGATACGATTTACCGAAATGGAGTTGAATTTGACTAATTGTCTGATAAAATTATATACGTATATTTTTTTTAAATAAACGGCTGATTTACTAATTTATGATACTAAATGATAACAATAACACAATTTGCAGTAGGTCCCCCTGAACTAGGTGGATGCTGTAAAGAGGCCTTTTCATGATATTATTTCCAGAAATGGAGTTTATTTGGGATTGTTTTATGGTTATAAAGATCCTTTCTTTTAAATAGCTAAATTACTAATCTCTGATAAAAAAGAAATACTTAATCAGATTTCTGCAAATGTATGTCGATCCTCCTAAAGTGGATGGGTACTATATAGGGCCGTTTTATAAAATAAAAATCGATTTACCGAAATAGTATTTTTGACTAGTGTTAGGGATATAACCATCCTGTTTTCTTGTTGTTATTTTTTTAATAAAATAGCTGATTTACCAAGCCCTGATAATAAAGAAGTACTTAATCAGATTTCCACTAATGTACGTCAAATTAGGTCCTCCTAAAGTCGATGAGTGCTGCAAAGGTGCGTTTTGAAAAAGAAAACACACACACACACACACACGCGATTTACCGACATGGTGTTTGAATTTGTGTTGAATTTGTGTTGAACCTCAACCTCATGCCTCTGCCCCCACCCCCACTCGAAAGTCGATATTTTGTTTTTTTTACATATTTCTGTGTTGTTTTGGTCAATTTTTACAAATATAGCTTTGTTGCATTCCGCCCCACCCCACCCCCCACTCTCCCCCACCCCACCGCTCGAGACTTAATTTTTTTATATTTGTTTAATGTTGTTTTTTTTAAACATATTTCTGTGTTGTATATAGCTATGTTGCCCACCCGTCCCACAACCCCCCCCCCCACCCCCACCTCCGCACCCCCGTCCCCACTCGAAACTAGTTTTTTTATTTTATTACATATTTCTTTATTGTATATAGCTATGTTGCCCACCCGCCCACAACACTACCCCCCCCCACCGCCACCCCCACCTTCGCCCACTTCCCCACTCGAAACTCTATTTTTAATTCTGTGTTGTTTTGGTCAATTCTTACACACATATAGCTATGTTGTCCCCAGTACCCCCACCCCCACTCCCCCACCACCACCACTCGAAACTCAATTTTTTTATATATGTTTTTTACATATTTCTGTGTTGTTTTGGTCCAATTTGTACACATAAATTTATAGCTATGTCCCCCCCCCCACTCCCCCCACCCCCTCCCCCCCCACACACCAGCCCCACTCCCACCAAGCCTCCTCCACTCGAAACTCGATTATTATTATTTTTACGTATTTCTATGTTGTTTTGGTCAATTCTTTATGGAGGACAGGGGGAGGGGAATTGTTTTCATTTCATTTCCCATTATTTGGATATTAAAATTTTAATTTGAACGCAATCATTTACATATGAAATATCAATAAAAAAACTGAAATGAGGCCACAATAAAAATTGCCAGGTTCATCGATTTTGACATCTGACATCGCAGAAATCTTTAAGTACTTCTTTATTATCAGGGCTTAGTAATTAGTATTTTTTTTTTTAAAAAAGAGAATGTTTATAACCCTAAAACTACAAAATAAACTCCATTTCGATAAATCCTATCATAAAAACGTCTCTTTACACCATCCATCCGGTTCAGGGGGACTAAATGCCGATGCACATTGCGTTGTTGTAATGAATTATTATCATGAATAAATAAAGAATCTGTTATTTTTTTGTTAATACACATATATTAACCTAAAACTAGTCAAAATACACTCCATTTCGGTCCATTTCGGTAAATCGTATCTCCATTTCGGTAAATCGAATCTCCATTTCGGTCCATTTCGATAAATCCTCTCCATTTTGGTCCATTTCGGTAATTCGAGCGACCGAATTACGGATGGTGTCAGACTGGTATTATTTTGCTTCCGGGTCGTTACCCCACGAAAGTAGAACTTTAAAAAACAAAATGTGTTGACAGTTTAGGGCCTGGTTACTTGTGAAAAAATATGTTTGAATACTGTGTTTACTATGCCAATATATAAAACGTAATGTTTGGCAGGTTTTATTAGCACTGAGCTTTGTTTTGCAGGACTATAATATTTGCTGAGTGTGGAGGGAACCGCATAACGCCATCTGCCTACTGACAGAGATTTTGAAATGGACATTTTGTGTACGGAAGTGAAATTTGTGAACAAACAAGTATATCGACAGGGGTTAAGACGTTTGATTTTCAGGACTTCTACATGGATAGTTGAAGGAAAAAAGTTCCAGATATGTGTTGGAATAAATGACAACGACTCGAAAACAGTGTATTTTGTTCTATTCTCAATGTACTGAAATATTACCAAACCGAGTCCGGATGGTCCGCAAACGGTGTTCTGTTTTTATCTCAGACGCCGTTAAAATATACTTATGAAAACGCACCACAAAACAAATCCTTTTAAAAGTTAGAATTTGTGTTATTTTGGACAAAATATGATAATAATATGAAATAGTCACTACCTGGGACGAAAATGACATATAGAGCCATGGCACTATGTAACGGGCAAAGCACTTATTAACTTATAACTTGGCCAATTTTTACACGATTTAAATTATCCTTACAGTTTTAGGAAGTAGTTATCTTCAGCTAAATAAATATATAAAGTTTTTACAAATCAAAGCTGTACTAAATAATTTAGAGTGGGGACCAGGTATTTTTAGCGATCAAAACGGAAAAGTTTAAAGGGGGTGGGGGAGGGGTGTGGGGCGGACGTCGCCACTTCGCGGGGTTAGACAATTTGAAATTATCTGAGTAACTAATACAACATATCATGTAAATTAAGCAACCATAAAAACAATATTTATAGGCATGATACCAATCTCCACGCAGAGTTATCGTTCCTTGCACTCACATATATCTGCTAACTACTGAATTACAAGATTTTGGAAAAACCTGTTAAATTGGAATATGTTTGCCTGAAACTTATTTATTTCTTGTGTAAATATAATTTTCAGAATATCTGCAAATTAGATGTTGCAAGATTTGAAATAATGCATGAAAACAATTTAGTTTTAATCGGGACTATTTTACTACAAAAATAATACATACTTAGGTCTCCTCAATCGAAACGCATATGTTAACATTTCAAACCGAAGCTCGATAGCATAAAATTACTAAAAAAATTAACTCATAGAAATAAAAATAAAAATTATTTAATATAGGTCTATATTTTATCTTTGCAGATCACGCAAAAGGATGTATTATAAACATCGTCATAACTTTTTTTGAATAATCACGTGACCTAACCGTTCGCCCTACTTCCTTTGACGTTGACAGAGTCAAATGAGGAACGAGTGTACTCTGGGTAGAGATTGGCATGATACATGAGGCTACATGTAGTTAACTATACAATGTAATACAGATATAAGCAGGTTTTTTTAAACAGTATATCAAATGGTATTAAATAACAAAATACCATACATATAATCAAGACATAGCATTAAAACATTCTTCCAACTGTATTGCATTTAGTTCTCAACAGTTAATAAGTGTAATGTCTAAAACCCGAGAAGTTTGCCGAACATGCAAAAAAGCTGCAATTTCATTTCATATTCATGTGGGCAAGTAAACATACAAGCTACATTTGCTCACATGAACTGGTTACCCCAATTTCACCCTGAATTGAGAGCACATAGTATTTGACAGTTAATAAAACATTATTTTCCATACATGATGTACATAGATTATCACATGTATACATTAAAGTATAAGTTTAAATAAATTACGAATATATGGTTATACATATGCATACACACATGCTGGATGTTTATATTTTCTTAAGTGTGATGTCTAAAATCCGAGAAGTGTGCCGAACATGAGGAAAGCTGCATTCTCATTTCATATTCATGTGGGCAAGTGAACATATAAGCTACATTTGCTCACATGATATGGTTACCCCAGTTTCACCCTGATTTGAGAGTTGACGTTCTATAAGGGATGCTATCTATTTTTGAGATTAATGGCTGCCCTGGATGTGTATCTTACTGCAAGGAGTGGTGTAAGAAGTGACACAGGGCATATGGGCATATGGATATTGATTGAAATTATGTTAGTAATTAAGCATATTTAAGTTTCCTAAATCGGTTTTACTCCGAAAACAAAGAGAGCAAAACAGATTTTTTTTGAGCGTCTTAGGGTAGATAAAATCTTGCACGGAACAATTATATATATGTACATACTATATAAATAGGCGGAGGCTGTTACAGCGGAGCTAAATTAATTAAGACACCTAATAAGACATTATTTCTAAGCGGCTAAAATAATAGGATACACAATAGGACAATATTTTAGGTTGTTGTCAGTCATAATTGAGAAATATTACATGTGAAAGGTTCACAAATTGTACTACGTAACCCCCAGAAATACCCCGTTAATTGCCTCTGTATTCTAGTCTCTGCATGATCAGCCAGTTCAACGACCGTCTTCACCGCCCAGTACCAGAAAAAAGGATTGTATGCAATTTGCGAAAAGGCATAAGCGTTAAACTATACAAGGAAACAACATAGACAATTATAAGTCTTTAAAAGCACAGGCAAAGACACCTAAAATATAAACACGGGCCGTTGCAAGCACCAAACAAAAAGGAAAGCAATGCATAGCACATAACATAAAAATATACATGTTATACTGAAAGCAAGCTTTAAATAAAAGAAAAGCAAATATAAACAAGGCAGTTGCAAGCACCATACAAAAAGGAAAGCACATCATAACACATAACATAAAAAAACTAAAACAGAATCATACATGTTAAATTATTTCCATGCAAGCTGTAATTGGTAACATTGCAAGACTTATGACAAACTGTCTATACATGTACACAGAAACAAGATATTCATGGGATAGTCTAATGAAACTTAGTTCAGACGACCCTTGTATACAAGAATTACAATTTTGGAAGGAAAATGTTAAATCCCTTAAAGGCAAAACACTATTAACCGCGTATAACGTTACCAAAAGTGTTGTATATTCTGATGCTAGTAACGTAGCAACAGGGGCGTACATGGTTAAAGTCAAGGATTCCGCTCTTCACAGACATTGGTCGCAAGAAGAGTCTTTAAAAAGCTCTACTTACAGAGAAATCAAAGGTGTGAGTTTGGCACTGAACGCATATAAATCACGCCTGAAAAATAAATCGGTTAAATGGTTTTCCGATTCACAAAATTGTGTTAGAATTGTTTTCGCAGGTAGTATGAAGTCTGAATAATAAAACGAGGCTTTACAGATTGATGAAATTTGTGTTCAAAATAATATTAAGCTGGATATATAATGGGTGCACAGGGAGGGCAATACCACAGCCGACGGTATTTCTAAGTACGTTGATAAAGACGACTGGGGAGTTTCAAGGGCATTTTCCCACATTTACGAATGATATGTGGGGACCCTATTCTGTGGATAGATTTGCTAATGACGAAAACACAAAGGTTAATGTTTTTAACTCTAAATTTTGGTGCGAGAATACAGCAGCCGTGGAAGCTTTTTCGCAGGCTGACAAGGGCATAATAACTGGTTAGTTCCACCCATCAAAATAGTCGCTATGACGAGTTTACATATTATATCATGTAAAGCCGAGGGAACACTTATCGTTCCGCACTGGGCGTCTGCTGCCGTTCGGCCGCTTTTTTTCGACGAAATTACAATGGTAAACGTTTTGTACAGGACGTTGTTGAGTTCAGTTCACATGAAACTATTTTTGTCCAAGGTAAAGATGAAATGTCATTTGGATCAGAATCGTTTTAGCAGTTAAACTATCATGCGTATAGGTTACTTTAGGTGTAGTGGTCTCCCTTTTATCATAACTTAGTTTTAAGATTTAGGGGGTATTGTATTCAAGAGTCTATTATCGATATTCAGTCTTTACAAGTGATCTTTACAAGTGATAATTCATAACTTTTCGGCAGTGATCTTTTTGAAAGCCATAGGGTATTAATTAAAGCTGATGTTAAGTATACCTTAAAGCTCGCGGTCATTTAAAAATACATTTTGTATACAGTTGTTACAGGTTCGAGGCCATTTTATGCTGTTGGGCAGTCGCAATTTAAGACCACAGGGCAGTTGCTTTTTAAAGCCTCCGGGTAGTCGCATGTTAAAGCCGCTGGCCAATTACATGTTTTATGCCGTTGGACAGGCGCAAGTTAAAGCCGTTGGGCAGCTGTATTTTATAGCCGCAATGTAGTTGTATGTTAAAGCCGCTTGGCTGTGGTATGTTAAAGCCGCTGGGCAGTTGTATGCTTTTTACTGTTGGGCAGCAGTTCCAGGTTAAAGCCGCTGGGCAAGTGTATGTTAAAGCCGCTGGGCAGTTGGACGTTAAAGCCGCTGGACAGTTGTATGTTAAAGACACTGGGCTGTTGTATCTTATGTTAAAGCCGCTGGGCAGTTGCACGCTAAACTGCTGGGCAGTTATATGAATTCATAAACATTACACATATTATGTATTTGCTGCATTTCTTTTATTAATATTATTATTATTATTATTATTATTATTATTATTTCTTCATTCGTTCATAGTTAGTAGAAGCTAATTCTTGATAAAAGGGTGATCATTTTACTATTTACTCTTTGAGCATATTATATAAAATTATATATTCTAAATATATATTAGCAACGTTTTCTTTTGTTTCTACATATCGCAGACATATTCCAATCCAACTGCTGGCAAGATATCTTCAGAGATGGCCTACCAGATTGGAAACCCTTGGCTGCAAAGCTGCCCACTGTTATTTTGAATTCAAAATCAAAGAATACCTTTAAGAGGTATCAAAGCTACTTTAAAATGTGGTGCATATTTTGTAATAAATATAGATTTTTACCGGTGCCTGCTAAATCTACCCATATCGCCATTTATTTGATTTCACGTTTTGAGCAGAATATATCGGCTTCAAAATTAAACTCTATTGTATATTCCATTATATGGGCGCATAGTATTAGCGATCATCTTGACCCTTGTAAAAAAAGAGTATGATAATGGACCTTTAAAAACGGCCGAAAACGGACATTGCAGTCTCGGTTTGATTGAGACTATTCATGAGCGGTAGTGAAATATGCTAGCTACCGCTCACGCCCTCTAGCCCCGGGTTGAGCTGAACTAAGTCGAATTTAGATATTCAAACGAAGGAAGGTGTATTACGGTCTATTGCTAAGCCTGAAATACCCAAACCTCCTATTACTCCTGAACATCTTCAGCAGATAGTATCTCTTTATGGTGTAGGCAATAATCTATCAAATTGTAGATTGTCGTTATGTGTCTACTCAGGTACGCTGGCTTTCTGCGTTTCGACGAGTTAATCTATATACAAATGTTGGACTTATCTTTTAAAGAGAAACAAGTAAAAATTTCGATCAGACCATCGAAAACAGATCAATTAAAATTGGGCTCGGAGGTAATTATTGCAAAAACTGGGAAATGCCCATGTCCAGTAATCCATTTACTTAAGTATGTTAAACTAGCAAATTTAAAAACGGGCGATGATGAGTATATTTTCAGGCAGTTGACTTTTTGTAAAAAGGAAGGTGTTCATGTGTTAAGAAAAGGATCACAAATAACTTATTCTATGGCCAGAGAAATATATTAGAAAAGTTAGCAACCATTGGTTTAGATACAAACGTATTTAGTTTGCATAGTATGAGGCGCGGTGGGGCTACATTTGTCGCGAATAGCCGTCGAGTTAATGGTCGTGTTTTCAAGAAACACGGCAGGTGGAAGTCTGAATCGGCAAAAGTCTCACACGTGGTAGAAGATGATGATGTTAGAAGAAGTGTTTCTATCAATTTAGGAATTTAATTGGTACATTACGTGCTCATTCTTTATTTCAAAATCGAAAATATGTCTTGCTGCAAATGTAAATCACACCCACTTTGTGTTACTTAGTTATTTTCAGTCATTCAATATCAACATTAATATTGAATTAATAAGGTACATGAGATGTCCGTTGGATAGTGTAAATATAAATATTTTATAATTGTTTGAGTTTACGAATTAAATTATAAATTCATTTATATTTGTCAGTTCAATGGACTAGCTATTAGTTAGTAGTATCACGTGCTACTATATCACGTGGGAGTTATTTATACTAGAGCTCGGGTTCAGGATTATTGTAATAATCGTGCATTTCAACGCATTTCGTTGAAATGCATTTGGCGCTAAATGACCACGCCATTTAATACAATCATTCGAGGTTTGGTTTGCAGACAAGACGCATCTTTTCGCCATAAGATAACTTCGAGGTTTGGTTTGCAGACAAGACGCATCGTTTCGCCATAAGATAACTTCGAGGTTTGGTTTGCAGACAAGACGCATCGTTTCGCCATATGAATCATTCGAGGTTTGGTTTGCATACAAGACGCATCGTTTCGCCATAAGATAACTTCGACAGAAATAGTTAAATAGTTAGCCACACCGCCCTCCCATAACATTGATGTAGATGTAATATACTTCTATATCAGCTGATGTAGTATTTAATATACATATACATCTAACATGGCATTGATTACATACATGTATAATTATTATATATTTACATGAAGCTGAAGACCTTATTTCAGATGTTGGCCGGTAGGATCATGTTAAATGCTGTGTTCCTGATTTCATAGTGCTCAAAATCTCTATTCAACCGTGAACAAGGACAACAAGGATACTAGTGCCACATGGTAGAATATCAACGCATATCATATTGCACATAATTATAGGACAATTGCACAGGAACCAGTTACGTCTTGGTCAACAGCAGTCGTATTTATATGTGTAAATAAAACGAATACAATATGTCTTGCTGCAAATGCAAATCACACCAATTTGGTGTTACTTAGTTATTTTCAGTCATTCGATATTAACATTAATATTGAATTAATAAGGTACATGAGATGTCCGTTGAATAGTGTAAAATATAAATATTTTATAATTGTTTGAGTTTATGAGTTAAATTATAAATATATATATATGTATAACAGAGAATTCAAATTTGAAATTTATATGTTATCTTCTTTTTCTTTTCTTTTTTTTAGCCTTTAAACCAGGGAACTCAAATGCCAAATTGTCGAAACCAATCAGATTTATTCCGTAGTAGTTTCGTATAATATTTTTTTAAATATCTTTCACATCGTATAGTTTAAAAAATGTTACCTTATATAAGTCTCGAACCCTGACGACGCTCTAACCGACTGCGCCAAAGGCTATATTAAATACTATATAACAAATGCCACGATCTGCAATCTGAATGGATCTGATAATATGGCATGTGAGCGATCTCATGATGAGCATCATTGTGGCAGACATCTTGAATATTTGACAGTAACGAAAAAGAAATGTGATAGTGGCCAACCCAATATCAATGCAGGTGATGAAACGTTTTTTTATAACTTAAAAGGCAGATCGCTGGTTATTTGTACCGCGTTTCAAGTGATTTAGACCGAACTGAGTCTTAGACCGAAACTCCGTTCGGTCAGTTTGAGTCGCGGTACAAATAATTTGAACCACGGTACAAATTATCTGCACCACGGTATACATTATTTGAACTGTGGTACAAATGACTGAAAAACAGTTCAAATATTTGAAAAGGTGCAATTATTTGAGTTTCTGTTAATTTGGCCTTTCATAGGTAAGGGGCTCATAATTTGCTTTTTCATATTTTTATATTCTTATCAACATTAGGAAAGTCATATAAAATTGTCATATACTTATGCCTGGAAATAATGAATCTGTGAATACCTGTCAAAGGGCCTAATATGTATGTTTTAAAAACAGTGCTAAAAATGCACCAGTAAAACTATACTATTTTTTTTACAGCGCACATGATTGATCATGATTGCATAAAAATATATTGATGCACCAAATATATACAGCCAGATATATAATACAGCTACACCGGTATATTGTCATTGCACCTGTGTTTTTAGCTCTACTGACCGGCCAGCAGAGCTTATGGGATGGCGAGTTAACTTTTGCGTCCATAACACGATAGCACCTTCATTTTTAATCTGATCTATTTCAAACTTTACCCCATTGTTGATATCAATGAAAGTTCGTATAATTTTGAAAACCAGTCTATTCGGACTAGTAACACTAGAGTTATAGCCCTTGATTTAGTTAAAATTGCTATATTTAACCTCGTTAACACAATAGGGCCTTCATTTTTCATCTGATTTTTTTCAAACGTTTCCAGATTGTTGATACTAATAAAAGCTCGGACGAGTTTGAACACAAGCTAGTTCAGACCAGTAACACTGGAGTTATGGCCCTTAATTTAGTTAAAATTGCTATATTTTGCATCGTTAACGCGATAGGGTTTTCTTTTTTCATCCGATCTTTTTCAAACTTTACGCAATTGTTGATATCAATGAAAGCTATGACGAGTCTGGTTTGAAATCAGCCAGTTCGGACTAGCAACGCCGAAGTTATACGCCTTTCCAATAAGTACACTATTTGCCGGTAGGAGTTATCGATCGTATGATGCGTGACGTCATAAATAGCACACACAGAAATTCGCAGCAAGTCGAAAAAATTGATAACGATTTACAATAACCTAACCATTTAACTGGAAATTATCGGATGTTCCTGAAAGGTATGATTTTTATTATATAAAATTAATATATTTGTAGCTTGTTTGTCTATAGAATAGTTAATAAAGTGCAGAAATGTGTCTAAAATTATGGTTCAGAAATCAGGACGTCCTGAAAAAGTCGGACGGATTACGTTGATACTCGATATTTTAAGAATGTAATGCTATTACATATTATTACTTTAAGAAAGGTATACTTATGCATACTCGCTGATACAAATGAAGTTATTTATTGTTATGACAACATAGGCGTAGGAGCCGGGTGGGCCAGGGAGGGGTGTGGGGGCCGCCCCCTCAATGTTCTGATTCGGGGGGCGGGTGGGGGCAAAGATTTGCCCCACCTCCCCCGCTCCACAATAATGTGAAGGAAAAAATGGTTAGTGCGCACAAAGTACTTCTTTCCCTATATAATGGTGTAATTGAGCCTGGATAAGGGTCTAGGGGGTGGGGGAAGTGCATCCAGCACAGGACTTGAACCTGGGATCCCTCACTTACACGGCAAGTGCTCTACCAACTGAGCTTAACGGGCCGTCGGGTAAATTGATTGATCATGGAGATGCATGCATTAATACATGAGAAATTAATTGCCGTTACATTATCTCCGGTATTACTGGTCAGTAGTGTAGACTATAACAGAATGACCGGCTTGTTATATTAAATCATGTAATAAAGCACTATATAAATTACCGGTCAATAGAACTTAGAATTCAATGGTTAGAGTTATCAAAGTGAGTTACTACTGACCCGAGAAGGGTACTATTGCACTAGGCGTCAAGGTCTCAGTAGTACTATTGCACGCTAAATTTACTATTGCGCGGTCACATGATGAACTATTGAATGGTTGGCATCATATCGCAGATGCATCAACGTATCGGAAATTGACCGGATGCGAAAGTTATGAATAGTTCACATGATTCTTCCATGCACCTCGAGCAAATAGCTTTAACTATTGACCACTAAATTAAATAACTATATTTAACAACTATATTATTTAATGACTTCCCTGTCAATAGTAACACCATTTGCCCTAGGTGAATAGAAGGATCATGCAAATTATTGTCTCGGCCATTAAATAACTATATTATTGTCATGACACAAAGTCAATGGCGGTCATTTGATTTTCTCACTGCCAATTGATTATATTAGTAATAAATTTCTTTTTCTGGAAGCTCGGTGGATAAGGCCTTGCTTTTAGAGCTGCAGACCTCTAAACCGCCTGAGTTCGTTCCATGGCTGAGGCATCTCTGATGGGAAACTTCATATTTCACCTCATAAGTCACTGTGGTTGCTGTCCAAATATAAACCTAACAGGTTGTAAACCTCATTTCATTCATTATTTTCTTTGTATGTTTTCAGTAATGACTGACAATGGACCCATGAACATATATACCCCGACATGGAGAGAGAGAGCAGCAATCAACATCTGATCATCTGTTTGAAAAGAATTTATAAGTTGAATTTATAAAATGCTTGTAACGTATAGCGGCAAAATAAATATTGTCTCGACACAAGATACTTATTTCTTGGTAAACAGGTTCTGTGTTTATTTTAATTATTTTGTTGTCGTTAATGTGTCGCAGTTCATGCATAATATAGGAACTTCAGTATGAAGAATTTAAAAAAAATGTTTTCCTTTGAATTCGTCATGTATGCAACGTTCAACCTACAAGTGACTAGCACACTATTTTTAAGAGAAATACTATAAGCTAACTTTGGGCAAACAATTCCTGAAAATCAACAATAATTCATTTTGTTATAGACAAAGTTAAACCCGTTAGAGGTGACCGTGTAAAACAAGTTTTTTTTTCTGTGGAGTGTCTTACAGAATATTGTTTTTATCATTTCAGTTGTATGGAAGTAAAGAAGTGTGCTTCTTACACTTTCCGGATGAAGATTAGGTCAGAAATGGGTGTCACAGATGTACACTAGCTGTATTTCAAATAAGAACATCTCTGTTAGGGGTGGAATTACAAACTATTAGCGGACAGCAGTATGACCCATAGAGCCCTAAAGGTTTCGATGGGCTTTTCTACCAAGCGGTGTTTCACTGAACATTTCACCATTCCTTGGTAAAGTTGGTTAAATGTGTTAGCAAATAACCACAAAACAATTATAGCAGCTGAGGGGATTCATGTTGAACACACTATGCCCAAAATTAAGGAATTCCACATCTTTGACTAAACAATTCCCCTGACCGTGACTGGGATCATGCATCAAACGTGGACAGTTTGCGAATTATTAGCCTTTTCCAAGATCCTATTATTTTGTAAATTCTCAAAAATGTGAAAATGTCTTGAAGCAGATTTCATGGCATAAGCACTTTGTCATGTGCATTTCTCAATCGACAAGTTAGTGGTCAATTTATTGGTTCAATGAACTTATATGCGAAGGGTTGAAATTCAAACTCATTCAAACACACAATGGATTTATTCCTGAATAATTGGTCATTGTCTTTGAACCATATTCATTTCAAGCCTTCAATTAGAGATCGGATTAAATAAGTCGGTATTCTTTCTTAATAGCATGTACCGAAAGCAATATCATGATGCTGCTCTCACACAGTGGCGAATATGGTGGCGAATGGGCTTACGAATGCAATTCGCCACCAATTCGCAATGATCACAAGGTGATCGCCAGACATTTGTAGGTGTTCGTAAGCATTCGCGATCGTTCATGGGGTGTTGCGAATATTAGGAACATGCTATTAGGCTACGATTCTTTTGACATTTCCTTGAGAATGCATTCTCAATGTGTGCGATCGGCTTGCAAACACTTGCGAGTACTTGCAAATGCTTGAGAATGACAAACAAAGGAGGCTAAAAATATCGGACAGGGAAAGCAGCATTCAAGGACGACATCAACCACAAAACACAAAAAACAAACACGCAAACAGACAAACGAAAAGGCAAAAGTAATAAAACATGCAAACGACATCACAAACACAAAAGGGTTGACAATAGGGCTACCGCCTTGGAACGGTCAGTGGCAAAGTAGGCCACTGGGGGGTTTAAACCGGTTCTAGGGTGCACCAAACCTAACACTTACCCTACTGTCATCCCATTAAAACAGGACAGTGTAAATAAAGAAATCCCCGCTATGATCTAAACTCTAACCAACAAGGCAGCATCAATAGGCAATATAAGTAAAACACAAATATGCTCGTGTAAATATAATTCAAAAAAAAACAATAGCCTAGAAAGCCACAATGAAGGTACTCAATGACTAAGCAGAAGCCAGAGCAGTAAGAGAATACACCATTAAAGGCACGACAAGAAAGAAAATGGACAAACATCAAACGCCACCGTCCCAACATTAAGATTGTCTTGCAAATGCCTTGCTAATTCCTAGCGATTTCTATTCGCCCCAAAATGGTATAAAATACCCCCATCTTCCCTTGTCCTATATACATTTCTAGTTCAACCATGGCCCTGCCTCTGCCGCCACCGCCCCTTCTGCCGCCCCTGGGCATGCTGAAGGATAAAAACTTGACTTTTTAACAAACTTAAAACTTGACTTTCTGAAGAAGTTGACTCGGCGGAGGCTGGCGAATAAGTGACAAAGAGAAACATTGGCAATGGGTATATGCAATTAGCCAAGCATGCGTTGTGTAGTTGTTTCATTCGTAAGGCGTTCGCAAGATTCGCAACGGCATTCGTAAGCATTCGTAACATTCGCAAAGGATTTGCAAGAAATTCGGCAAATTGATTGTTAAGTAATCGTAAGGTTCGTAAGAAATTCGCAAGGATTCGCAAGGATTCGTAAGAATTTCGGAAGCATTCATAAGGCCTCACTTTTTTCAGTATTTCTCCAGGCCAATCTTATCATTTTCGGCGAATTTGCCGCGAATTTCAAATTTTCATATTCGCAAGGATATTCTTCACTGTGTGAGAGAGGCATGATTGACGGGTGTTCCTTTAAAATTTGTTGAACTGTTTAATTTATGCATTATAAAGTATTCAGAAAATTCAATATTGTAAAAATAAATCAATTATCATCACTTATTTGTCACTTTTCTATAATTGTTTCAATGTCAATTTAATATATGAATTAATCATAGCTAAACTGCTAATGATAATTCTGATACATGGTTACCCTAAGAGATAACCAGTCCATTTCATGAATTCATCTGATGCTCTCTTGAAAGAAGTGGGGTTTACGTTCCGTTATCACATCATATTAGGTTATATTGTTACAGCAACCTCAGTCGGAGATGAGATGAAGTTTCCCTCAGACATGCCTCCGCCAGAGAGCAAACCCACGGGATGCAGAGGTCTGAAGCTCTAAAGCCGAGGCCTTATCCACTGAGCTACCGAGGCCGCTGATGCTATCTTGAACTTGCAAAGCTGTATATAGTATTGTTAGAGCTGAAAGTAGTCACACTAACCCCAAACACTGAACACCTTAAAGAGACATTTGACTTTTTCCACACTTTAAGAAATTGTATTTAATGCATGTACCGGTATTTTAATAAAACAAAAACTTAATAATATAAGTAAGTTGTCAAGTATGCCTTTAAAGTTAAGTTTTAATACTATTTATATAAGATTGGATAAGAGAGATTTTCCGCTGTTACTACACATGTGGTATTACAACATCATGCCCAGGGTTCGAAGATTTGAGATGCGCGTAACGGGTTGTAGAAATTATAAGGAGCACATGTGCGATATTACAAAACTGGTTTTCAGTGGTTTCTAAACAGGTACTCGGAAGATGATTTTATTTTAAATAAAAGGCAAGTTCCGCGTGCCACCATCTGTATGTGTTAAATTTAATTTAATTTAATGACTACCGAAAATAAATAGTCACACGGACCGATGGGCTCTCAAGGACGCTCGGTCCGTACAAAAAAACTGGTTTCGGACCGACAGACGCCAGTTAAGGTCGAACCCTGAATTTTTTATTATAACTGCATGCGATATCATTTGATATTTATAAAAGTATAACTGAAGACAACTGAGGAAAATTGAATTTAATCATACATGTGACGACACAAACAAACCAGTGACAAAATAAAAGTACACGATTGTATGTATTATAAGCAACCATTAAAAGATAACCAACATGTATGTTTAATTATTTGCCCGAACAAATCCATACTTGTACATTATTAAAACACCATTATTAAAACATCAGACACAAGCAAAATGTGTACTTCAAGTAATCCACCATCACTCAAGCCTGACACAAAGTAATTTATATAGAAAATTGTGGTACTTCAATTGTGTCACCATCAGACGGATGCGGCTACGTGCTTTGCCAAAGAACACACCAACGAAACTCGGTGGCACCGCAGAGGTTTGAACCCGGGTCGTCAACATTTTAACACACAGGCAATGGCTTGTATTTTGAGTCCACAGCCTGTAAGTCTGCCCTACACCAACTCCCAGGCAGTTTTGATAGTGCAGCTGTCTAGCTTTTGCAACATCGGATTCAGGTTAATCTGAAATGAATAATTGAATTGAATTGAATGTTGTTTAACGGCTCATCAACACAGTACAGGTTATTTAGAGCCGCCCCAGAGAGAGGGGAAGGATACATAGGAATCCGGGAACCTGCCCTACTCTTATTATCGAATAGATTCCTATGGTTCTTTAACGTGCTCGGTTGATAGACCGATACACGGGACCGCCCGGTTTACGTCCCCATCCGACGGACGAGGCTAAGGAAAAGTGTCTTGCCCAAGAACACACCGACGGAACTCAGTGGCACCACGGAGGATTGAACCCGGGGCCTCCGGTTACAAATCCGCCGCGCTATGTCTAATAAAATTGCTGCATTTAGAAACAAGTGATCAGTTTTTTTCTTCCAAACTGGGTTCGCGATTCACTTTAATGGAACTATTGCTAACGTTAGAGGTATAAAGATAAATTGATGTGCAGACAATTATATTACCTTTAAGGTATTATACCACTAATTATTTTCCCATTAGAATCCAATGTTAAAGTGTCACATATTAATGATTTGCTGCAGATTCAACTCAAGTATGGATAATGCAGCAGTGTAATGTTCATATAGGAAACTAATTTTCCACTTGAAAAATCACTAGAAAAGGTAGGGTCACAAGACATGTAAGAAAATTCTTGTTTGTTTACTAAACAGGTCAAGGGTACAGCTGTTTTCATTGACTGACTGTTTTCATTGCTCACATAGTGTAAGCACAGAGTCGAAATTTCGAAAATGTTCATCAGTGATACAGTAAAACTTATTAATACGCTTCTTATACATACAACCACAAAATCGAATAAGTAGTTTCCCCTACTTATAATGCCCGTTTTCATCCAAGAAGGAGGGGTTACTTTTTATTATAGGAACTACATTCGACTACATCTCGGAGGCTTACATGTAATTAGTGGTGGTAAATCTTAATACGTTTTCTTCGATATGCCAATGCACAACAGTATCACACAATTATTCTTTTTGATAGCAAATACAATATATTTTGGTCAGAAGTATCTCAAACTTACTATTTTACAAGGACATGGAACACTGTTCAGTTTTGAAACTGTCCCAATTGGAGCGTTCTCTGCACTTGCCATTGATGATTTGTCCTTCTATCCAGAGATGTATTCTATCCACTGAAACAAAAAAATACTGTTTATTTCATATTTTGATACTTAATACATGTTTGCAGTTATAAGTGAATATTTAAACTACTGTCCAACATGTAACCTACATGTAGTATAAAGTGTGTGGATGCAGGGACGTAGAAAGTCTCTGGTGGGTGGGGTAACTGAAAAGGGCTCTGGGCAGTAAACGGATATCTTCGCTTGTCATGTTTATCGATAAACACTTCAGAAATTATATAAATATAATCTAAATATTAACGTCCGTTTTTCGTTGAAACATGAAGCTCGCAAATATTCCGAGTTTCTCAAAAAAAATACACCCAGTCGAATCGCCAAATAAAAGAAGTTTAGAAATGCCATGCCCATTCAACTCAATCGTCCCTAAAAAGTTCTGTTGGGTAATATATCTATAACAAATTGTCAAAAATAAGTAATATGGGTATCCGATGCTTGCTTCTTACCTGAAACTGTTCAGAAAATCGGCAATGTATGTATAAGCCACCATGCTACGTGCGACAACATTACACAACGTGTTGAAAATGTGTCCTTGTTATGACGTCACGCAACTTGACAGGGGAGATAAATCGATAAGTGGCCTACTTATTGGAAAGGCGTATAGAACCTTGATTTAGTTAAATTTGCTATATTTTGCCCCGTTAACACAATAGGGCCTTCATTTTTCATCCGATCTTTTTCAACCTGCACCAGATTGTTTATACTAATGAAAGCTCGGACGAGTTTGAAAACCAGCCAGATCGGACCATTGCACCGGAGTTATGGCCCTTGCATTTCTGAAATATGCTATAATTCGGCCTCGTTAACACGATAGGACCTTCATTTTTAATCCGAACTTTTTCAAACTTTATACGATTGTTGATATCAATGAAAGCTACGACGAGTTTGAAAATCAACCAGTTCGAACTAGCAACGCCGGAGTTATGGCCCCTTGATATAGTTAAAATTGCTATATTTTTGTGCCCCTTTAACACAATAGGGCCTTGAAAATTCATCCGATCTTTTTCAACCTTTACCAGATTGTTGATATCAATGAAAGCTCTGAAGAGTTTTACAACCAGCCAGATTGGACCAGTAACACCAGAGTTATGGCCTCGATAAAGTTAGAAATGCTGTATTTTGCCTCGTTAAGACGACAGGGCCTTCATGTTTCATTCGATCTTTTTCAAAGGTAACACGATTGTTGATATCAATAAAATCCCGAACGAGTTCTAAACCCAGCCAGATCTGACCAGTAACACCAGAGTTATGGCCTTGATTTAGTTAGAAATGCTGTATTTTGCCTCGTTAAGACGATATTTCATCCTATCTTTACCAGACTTTACCAGATTGTTACTATCAATGAAATCTTGGACAACTCTGAAATTCAACCAAGTCGGATTGGTAACACCGAAGTTATAGCAAAAGTTCAAAGATTCTGTATTTTGCCTCGTGAAGACGATAGGACCTTCATTTAGCGAAACTTTGCAGGTAATATCAGTACCAAGCCTAGTTGTAAATATCGTAACTGTGTTCCGGTTGAATGATTTGGCGAAGTTATGGCCCTTTAAATGTTTTAATACACAAACTTTGTCTGGACTGGTTCCCCTGAACCCCTGGCCGGATTTCAACGAAAGTTTTATGGGATGAATATTACCAGGTCTAGTTGTGCATATCCTCGCCATGTTCCGGTTGAATGATTTTTGGTGGAGTTATTGCTCTTTAAAGGTTTAAATACAAAAAAAAATGGTTTGACCAGTTCTCATGAACCCTTGGCAGATTTCAACGAAACTTTTCAGGGATGATCGGTGTGCATATCATCACCGTGTTATGGATTGTACGATTTTATTTTTTGCAGAGTTATGGCCCTTTAAAGGTTTTAATATACAATCTTTGTCCGGATTAGTTCTCCTGAACCCCTGGTTCGAGTTCAATGAAACTTGACAAGGAAGATCAGTATAAAGCCTAGTTGTGCATATCATTGCATTGTTCCGGTCAAATGATTTTGGCAGAGTTATGACCTTTAAAGGATTTAATACACAAACTTTGTCCCGACTAGTTCTCCTGATCCTCTGGACGGATTTAAACGAATATTGGCGGGGATGGTGAGTACCAAGCCTAGTTGCGCATATCCTTGCCGTGATCCAGTTGAATGAATTTTGGCAGAGTTATGACCCTTTAAAGGTTTTAATACACTAACTTTTGTATAGACTAGTTCTCCTGAACCTCTGGCCAGATTTCAGCGAAACGTGGCAGGGATGATCAGTACCAAGCCTTGTTGCGTATGTCTTCGCCATGTTCCGGTTGAATAATCTATGACAGAGTTATGACCCCTTATACACAAACTTTAGCTTTAGCAAGTAGAGCGTCCACATGCACTCTCGGGCCTCTTGTTTCCAGATGCATTGGTATTATTTATTTTTTAAAAAGGTACCGCGGTGCAGTGGTTTAATTTATCTGTGATTGATAACATTGATGCATCTGATTTACATTATGGGAGACCAATTTCTCGCTCTTAGGTAGCTCTAAGTAACCTATTATGTTAAACATATGATTCTATAAATCAACGCTCCGGATTAATATTATCGGTGAACGATATTTTACTTTTATATTGTATGTGTGCCTGTGTTAAATGTAGTGCTATGTGTCTTAATAATTAAATCTGATAACGGCTTGGTATTCCAATGACAGCACTTTAAAAAGAAATATAAAAAGATCGGACAGGGAAAGTAGCATTCAAGGAGGACAGTCAACCACAAAACACAGAAACGAACACGCAAACAGACAAACAAGAAGGCAAAAGCAATAATAAATGCAAACGACATCACAAACACAAAATGGTTGACAATAGGGTTACCGCCTTGGAACGGTCAGTGGCAAAGTAGGCCACTAGGGGTTTAAACCGGTTCTAGGGTGAACCAAACCTCAC
The DNA here is from genome assembly GCA_037043455.1 of Cyrtodaria siliqua. Taxonomy (NCBI): domain Eukaryota; kingdom Metazoa; phylum Mollusca; class Bivalvia; order Adapedonta; family Hiatellidae; genus Cyrtodaria; species Cyrtodaria siliqua. The sequence goes on from JAWPHD010006825.1 coordinate 93,754, forward strand.
ACTTACCCTACTGTCATCCCATTAAAACAGGACAGTGTAAATCACTGTTAGGTTTGGTGCACCCTAGAACCGGTTTAAACCCCAGTGGCCTTTGTGGCCACTGACCGTTCCAAGGCGGTAGCCCTATTGTCAACCCTTTTGTGTTTGTGATGTCGTTTGCATTTTTTATTACTTTTGCCTTCTCGTTCGTCTGTTTGCGTGTTTGTTTTGTGTTTTGTGGTTGACTGTCGTCCTTGAATGCTGCTTTCCCTGTCCGATATTTTTGTCTTTCTTCGTAAAACGTTTGCAAAATGTTATTATCGTAACCCTGATCTTTTTTCCAAAGTAATTTTTCTTTCTTCTGCGACAAGGACTATCACAACCTGACTTCTATGGTGATGTGATTTACAAACTTCGTAAGATGGTCACGATCACGTTCATACTATCTTTGTTAAACTTTGTTAAACTTTTTAAAAGGTTTATCAAAAAAGGTTATGACCCTATCATTTTGCAACGCACTGCATGCTTGGTGGTGGATCAATTAACAGTTTGCCACTATGCTTTCCTCTTTAATTTTTCGATGACCTGACAGGCTGTGGACCCTATTATGACGTCTACCTAAAGCCCAAAAGAACGATGACGTTTGATGTTTGTCTGAAGTATTGTCTTGTCGTGCCCTCAATGGTGTATTCTCCTGTTGCTCTGGCTTCTGCCAAGTCATTGAGTACCTTTTTTGTGGCTTTCAAGGCTATTGTTTTTTGTATTTATATATACACGAGCATCTTTGTGTTTTACTTATATTGCCTATTAATGCTGCTTTGTTGGTTAGGGAATAGTCTATGGCGGAGATTTCTTTATTTACATTGTCCCGTTTTAATGGGATGACAGTAGGGTATGTGAGGTTTGGTGCACCCTAGAACCGTGTTTAAACTCCCCAGCGGCCTATTTTGCCACTGACCGTTCCAAGGCGGTAGCCCTATTGTCAACCCTTGTTGTGTTTGTGGCGTCATATGCCTTTGTTCTTTGTTGACATTGCCATTCATGTCTGTCCTTTTGCGTGTTTTGGGGTTTACTGTGTTCTGTGAAAGCTGCATTTCCTGTTCGACCTTTATACTTATTTTGACAAAGATGGCAACAGAGACAAAAATATTAAAGAAACTAACGTTTATCAAAACTCTATCCATGTGTTCAGGTCATATAATAATGTGTATGTGCCGATTAAAGTATAGGTTTATTACTGGGTTCTTAAAATACCCCTGATTAAACATGTGTAAAATGAAATATGAGTTGGTAGCTCTTAATTCGACCTCCTGTTTTTAGTGTTCGGCCTGGCTGGTTAAAGCCGTTTATATTGTGTCTATAGAGTTTGGATTCTCAAAGATTTGTAGCAGTAGTAGTAGTAGTAGTTGTTGTTGTTGTTGTAGTAGAAGTAGTAGTAGTAGCAGCATCAGTAGTAGCAGCAGCAACAACAGTAGTAGTAGTAGTAGTAGTAGTAGCTGTAGCAGTAGTAGTAGCAGCATCAGTAGCAGCAGCAGCAGCAGCAGCAGCAGCAGCAGCAGCAGCAGCAGCAGCAGCAGTAGTAGTAGTTGTTGTAGTAGTAGTAGTAGTAGTAGTAGTAGTAGGAGCAGCAATAACATCAACTAAAGGTCTGAAAGCTTCTTCGTCTATTTGCCACAAATTGATTCTTACGGATTGCTGGAGGTATACAGTACTGGTTCTATCCAGGAATAATGGGGTCGTCTGCCTTTAAAATAATATATGTCATATATGACTTAAAATATCCTAAAACATGACGTAAAACACCATTCAAACAATACAATTCAAAATGGACAACTGACTCCGAAAAGAGACTCCGACACTTTACTTCTACTCCAAGACTCTACTCCTCGTTTTACACTATGCCTGAAGTACAATACTATATCAATACTAGAACGAACATGAGTTTTATAATATCGAATGAGGCCATTCGCCATGTTAGACGTTTCTTCAACATCAGTGTTTCTGGGGACCTGTGTCGTTGGATTGTGTATTTTCAAATGGCTAGGCTTTTTAGACAAAAAGCGGTACCCAAATGGGCCATGGGGTGTGCCAGTCTTTGGCCACTTGCCATTTTTTGGAGAATCCCCTCTTCATACATTTCAACGCTGGCGGGAAACGTATGGCGACGTCTACAAAATCCGTATGGGAGGATGGAATACGGTTGTCGTAAATGGCTACACGGCTATACGAGATAGCGCAAGTTGTGCACACGATTCTTTCTCAGGAAGGCCGAGTTTCTTGACACAGAAAGTGTTCAAGGAACGAAATAATGGTGAAGATAGTTTGCCATTATGTCCTTTTGATACAACTTATCTTTTTCGTCGGAAAGTTACAGACATCGCTTTGCGCATGATTATACATAATCGGAACTCGTCGATTCAGGAAATTATTTCTGAAGAAGCGAGAAGGTTGGTAAACTGTTTTATTATGAATAGCAAGGGAAAGTCTATTGCGGTAGGATCTGACGTACAACTTGCGGTTGGACGAGTAGTTTACCAGTTATTGTATGGTCAACGACAACACGCGAACGAAAAACAACATTTACTAGACGCTGTAACGTATGCGGATGAGATCAGTAAATTCTACAGCAGTGGACTCGCGTGTGAAGTAATGCCATGGCTGAGATTTGTAATGCCCTGGAAAATTAGACAATTAGTCAACATTGCAAACATTTCAGAATATATTTGGCACGAACAAGTTGAGGAACATAGAAAGAATTCCGACGCAAATGATATTAAAGATGTGACAGATGCGTTTATAGCTGCCGATAAAAAAGGAGGAAAGGAAAATGGATCTTCCAGGCTAACAACAAATCGTTTAATGTCAACTCTTTCAGATCTGTTTGCCGCAGGACTAGAAACAACAACCAGGACGTTGGAATGGATGATATTGTACATGATAGCATTCCCAGGCGTACAGCAGAAGGTACAATGCGAGATTGATGACGTCATAGAAAATGGACGAGCTGTAGATATGAATGATAGAGCGAAGCTTCCATTCTCTGATGCAACCATTCACGAGGTCATGCGAATGAGAGCTGTATTTCCTTGTTTGCTTCCTCACTGCACTACAAGGGACACGACATTAAATGGATTCGATATTGACAAGGACACGGTTGTACTTTTTAATGTTCACTCGTCTGCATTTGACATGGAATTTTGGGGCGATCCCGAGCATTTTCGGCCGGAACGTCTTATTAATAACGACGGTGAACTCGATCTTGAAACGTGCAAGCACATACTGCCATTTGGCATTGGTCGACGGAGATGTGCTGGAGAACAGCTAGCGAAGATGGAGATTTTTATGTTCTTTGTAACACTGCTCCAGCGATGCTCGTTTACAAAATCGGACGACAATGTGGAGCTTGACCTAGCCCCGGTACCTGGCCTGGTTTACAGACCGAAGCCATTTCGCGCTGTGGTAAAGGAAAGACGGTGCCTTTAAGCAATAACTGTAAAAAAAATACTACTGTTTTAGACGCCATGCTATGGTGGCATAGTCGTGACATGTGAGAAAAATAATTTATCTCGTGGCCACGAGTTATTAAGTCGTGGCCACGACTTCTTTATCTCGTAGCCACGACTTATTATCTCGTGACCACGACTTATTATCTCGTGGCCACGACTTATTTATCTCGTGGCCAGGAATTATTATCTCACGAGATAAACGAGATAAATTATTTTTCTCACATGTCACGTCTATGCCACCGTACATTCTGGGGTTAGAGAGGTCTAAATTGTCTGCATGTACTCAGTGTACGCTTACTGATACGCGTATGCTAGACATAGATGTTACTGTGATGCTCAAGTTTATCACAAAGCATTTTTTTCAGGGGAGGTGGTGGGTGTGGTGGGGAGAGTGAATGAGGGATGGGTGAAGATGGAAACTCGAAACACACACATGTCTTGTTAATCTCCCCACTATCGAAATAACTACACAGTAGTATGGTGGCTAATATGTGCCATCTAGTATTATCGTTATTTCGCTCGGCGTTTTTTCCGTCTTTTCGTTATTTCGCCCAGCGTCTTTTCGCCCGGCGTTATTTCGCTCGGCGTTATTTCGCGGCGAAATAACGAAAAGACGAGATGGCACATATCAGCCACCATACAGTAGACATAAAACCTTGTAACTAATGGGGATCCATCATTAAAATCATATTGTACTTAGAGTTATGTTCTTTACAAACAGTCTATTCTTACAGATATTACTAAAGCATTAAAACCATTTACAGTAACTGCTTAGCACGGCCGTCATGTTCTACTGGTGTGCTACTATTCCTTGCTCATATTATAAATTAAAATGTTCAAAGTAAGGTATGGGAGTCTTTAGTAACTTGTAAATTACTACCTTTCTAGCATTATCATCACTTTCAACTTGGTTCTAGTATTTGATCTCCTTTGTGTTTATCATTACGTTATATTTAGACGATGCGCATTTTCAATTAATTGTGGTATAATTAAGATTTTCAGTAAGTTTGATTTTCATAAACAAGTATTAAAAGGGTATTATCTTTCAAATACTTACAACTTCTAAACAATTTTGATAAAAAAAGGTTTTGCAGGGGTTCATAATTAGGCTTTGAAATGCATCCTAATGTTAGAGTGTAACATTTGCGTTTGTTTTAATGTAATCTGTTTTGACGATGTTGAAGTATTAAGTTTAATTGAGTCGGTACATGAAATGAAAAGTTGAAACTAATCTACATGTGAACAAGTGAAATTTACAATTAAAGCAGTTTGAAAATTTAGAACTTGAGAATATATTACTCGGTTGTTTATTAACTGTATATATATATATTTCAATTTAATATTGTTGCATGTTCTTTATTTTTTGTTGCCCATTTAGCATGAATTTGATTTTATAATTGACCTCTGTTTAACATGGCATGTATTATGCATTTAAATATATACACCTTACACATTGGGAATAATATTCTGATTACAAAAATATTTATTTTTAAGATTTTACATCAATATGTGTAACATCTCGTTGTGATATAATCACAATAAATTATAAATAAATCTCAAATCCAAGAGCATATCTTAATCATATCGTAATTATAACCCTTCATCATGCATAATTATGCACACGGATGTTCATTTGACGAAATAACATCATTAAATCGCAAATCTCAGAGCTTATCTGTTACATGTGTGGGCCAAATCATAAGGCATTAGACAAGCTTAATAAGTACGTGTATTCACTATCAGAGCTACAGTATAAGTCCCCTTTATTAGAGACGTAAGCATGCATGTTTGTATAATAGTTATAACATATTATAAGACCACATCAATATAGAAACATTATCTTAATCAGAAGACTTCATCATGCACATATACTGAAACGCAAAAGAAACGCAATTCGGGAATTTCCGCTATATATTGTATATACTGCACACTTAATTCTACATAATATTCCAACGAAATCCCAAGATGTTTTGTAAAATAAAAGTTGCAGTTAGTTAGAGAAAGGACACTACTGTGATGTTGTAGACGTTTTAATTACAGTACACTTTGTAACAAGAAATTCATAAATGTTGAATTTCCTCTTTGAAAAATTGAGCCATTTAACGTAAAAAGTTTGCAAAATTTCGCATCCTAAGTTTGCTTACATGATTGAGATAAATGCGTACTTTGTCAATAATGAAACTTTGAAGGAATACTATTTGCTGTATTATGTGTTGTTCTAGTATTTTTTCCGAAAGGAAAGGTCTTACGTAGCCATGTACCATTCGATTAACAGCAGCATATTGTACATACAATATATAGCGGAAATTCCGGTGTTGCGTTTCTTTTGCGTTTCAGTATACTTGCACAATATTATGCAAATACATGCATAATTATGCACACGGCTGTTCATTTGACGAACACTAACATCATTACATTGACCATCACAGAAGCAGACAAACTTACTCAATAATTCTGATCGGTAACAGCTGGTTCATAACATGAGGACCTGTGTCTTTATCAATGTCATAGCCGCACTCTGTATCAGTAACTGATATGCACATTTGATAGATGAAGTAAAAAACTATCATCTGTTTGTGGGAGGGTGGGTGGGGGGAACTAACTTCCTTGGTTTTAAACTCTTGTTTTCAAGTACCCTGCTTTATTCTCAACGTATTTAGAGACATACATTTATCGGACAGATAATTCTTAAGCCTTACCAGCACTGTTCATCATTACATTTGAAGCCATTTTCTTGCCAATTTCAAAGAAGGAGCAGAATGTGTCGCATTCTGTGAGTGTGTAAACCATCGGCAAGATCCGCTCACATTAATGTTTATCAAGAATATCATGTATATGGATTAATCTGGTCAAATGTTTCCATGATATCGGCATTTTCGTTTGCAACTATTTTCCCATCATCACAAAACTAACTCAATGGTACAGGTGCATTCTCAAAAGTCATAACTCTTTCCAGAGGCGTATTTTTTAATTATTGTATGGTCATTATAGGCCTTGGGCCAACATCAAAATTTAGGCATATTGGTACCATATTAGATGGCAAATTCTGATAATGATTTTTTGAATTTTTGATGCCTCAAGTTAATACTTCAACATGATAGCAATGTTATCTCATACAGAATTGTAACTTACAACTCACTATCCATTACATATCTCGTATAGAACTGTTATTTACAACACAACAGCCTATGCTCTGATTTGGGGCTAAAGATGTCAAATTTTAAAAAAGGGCTGAAAACTGGAATATTTTTTTCAAAAATCAATACATGTAAATGCATTTAGGGGAATAAAAGTTGTATTAAAGTCATTTTCTGTAGTTTTTCATCCGTAGAATTTTGGGCGACTTCTCTTCTTAAACTATTGGATGGATTTTCCTAAGAAATTACGGGAATGGTGCTCTTGATGTCTAGTTGTATGTATTGTCTTTATTTATATAAATGCCTATTATAAGAAACATACATAAAATAGGAAAAATTAATGGTAGGGTTCCATAAACCAATATTAAATCTCAATATGCATGGTGACCTATAATTTTAATTGCATATATTGTCTTACTATATGTTCAAATAAGTGCCTAGGAAGTTTGAACAAATTGTTTTATTAGGAACATAACAAAAAAGGAAAATATACCATTTCTATATAATTTCATACAAAACAAGCATGAGGACCTAACAGTTTTATTGCACATTTTGTTTTTATATATGTTGAACTATGTGCTTAGAAAGTTTAAACAAATTCTATTATTGGCAACATACAAAAAAAGGGAAATTGTATCATTATGGGTTAATTTGTGCATAAATTATGAGAAATGGTCTCAACAGATTTTGTAAAAAAATACAGGTTTTACATAAAGATGAGCTTTAAATGTTATTATAATTAAATTTTCTTTACTTTAATACAATTTTAGCAGAATTGGTACCAATGAATACATGATTAGACTTCAAAAATGTCTTATTTAGCTATTTCATGGACTTGTTCAACTTGTTGGACAGATTGACATGACGGTGCATTACAATTTATTTTTTTTAAATTTTAACAATTATGGTGACCTACCATTATTTTTGCATTTTCTGTCTATATATATATAACAGACTTACTATACAAAAAGTTTAAAGAAAATCTGTTATGCAGAAAACGATATAGAAAATGTCTTTAAATACTTGTGTATACGAAGTGTATAGATTTCTTAGTTCAAATCCGATTTTTTTTCAATATTTTGGGTAAAAATCGCCCAAAATTTAACCCCAAAAATCACCGAAAACAGGAATATTTTTTCCAAAAGGAATCTAATGAATATTCATGCATTATTTCTTTTTTACATTGTGAAAAATGCTTCCCTTTCCCTTTACAACATGCTTTAGTTTCATGAGTATATAACCAATAATATATAGGCAATTTGGGGTAAAACCTTCAAAATGTAACAAAAAACTGGAATAGTTTGTCTAAAAAGCAACGGATGTATTTCAAAGTATAATATTATGCCAAAAACATGTTAAATGTATCTGCCTACATGTGTGTATACATTTCGTAGCAATTGTTTTATTATATTAAAATGTTTTAAGTAAAAACATTCAACATTTATCAAAATTCGATGAGAACTGGAATAGGTATCTGACTTTAATAGACGGCATTTGAAAGTGTAATCAGAAACCATGTAAAACGTTTCGGCCTACAACGTGTACCAGTTGTACTATTTTATTACTTGTTTATGGCAAGAGAAAATGCAATTTTAACAAAAATCACTGAACATTTGAATCTTTTTTTCTTCGAATAAAACAAACAAATGGCCTTTATGTTTTAGGTAATATTTTAATATTATTTCGTTTTTATATTTTAAACGTACTGGTTCCGACCTCTATTTTATTGCTACCAAATTATACCATATATATATATTGGTATGATCATTGTATTTGCATACCAAAGTCTTGAAACAGGTATAGCTGATAGCAATAGGTAGCAGTTAAATTATATGAGTTTCAATGCCGGAATAGTGAAATAAATTTACTTATTTTTATTCAAATACATACCAATATCTTTATTCACATGTACATAAACATTTAAAATATATTTCCCTTATTATCTTGTATAAAGGTGTGCCCTTTGTTCCAGTTCCACCATTTGCATATTTTGATCATTTGTTTAGAAACCCAGACAACATGTTTTTAACAGACTATGGGGAAAACCCATGTATATTGTACTAATGAATACTAGCTGTTGATAGCGTCGTATTAAATTACTCACGGTATCAGAGGATAATTACCTCTTAAAGGGAATGTAGCGACACAGCCAAACAAGCTCTGCTATTGAGAGTTCTAAAAAACTTGGAAAAAGGTGAAAGAACTATCAAAATCGGATGATAAACAAAAAAGATATGACCATTTAAAGGTTGTTTTAAAACGAATATGGGAGCCGCCATTTTTAGAACTATGACGGCATAGTTCCATATTACCATATATGGAATATTGATAAATATCATTTAAAACGAAGAAAATCACTGCAAATGAATGTGTTTTTTTTATTGGTCATATAATATACATATTTTTCATACAGTGGCTGTCATTTTCCCCCTATAAATCAGTAAATGTTCATATTTATAAATATTTCATATATGGTCATTTAGAACCGTGATGTCATAGCTCTCAAAATGGCCGCTTTCATATCCGTTTCACTACACCGTTTTGGCTGTGTCGCTACATTCCCTTTAAGCGAAATTATTTTATTCCGACAAATAACAGTATTGGTAGCTGCCCCAGTATCAACTTTATCGTATCGGGGGTACATCAGGCATTGGTTCTGGGGTCTCGAGGTCCGACTTACATTTAACATTTAACGATATGCTGTATTCTAAAATCCCTAAACATAATAAATGAACCTAAAATGACCCCTGATTTACAAGAAAATTCTTTTGCATAGTAGTATGTGCTATCCTATGTTACGCACCAGGGTCAATATTGGAATATTGCGTCAGATTTCATTCAAAGTATATGGTATATTATTTATTTATTTTTCATTTCTTTATTATGAACCGTAATCTAAAATTACTGCACAATAATTTTGTTCGATTTTTTTCAAGCCTGGTGCATGCACAACACGATTTTTTCAGTAAAATTCGAATTTGCTACTACGGGGCGTTAGAAATTCCTATTAGTAAACTTACGTTGATGGGGTGATTGTCGTATGCTCAGGGTACATTTCTTTACTTTTGCACGCTTATTGCGTTATATACTGAAAGGAAAAAGAAACGCAGGGTGCGTATTTCCGCTATATATTGCATATACTGCACACTTAATTCCATATATTCCAAGGAAATCCCAAGATATTTTGTAAAAAAAAAAGTGCAGTTAGTTAGAGAAAGGACACAACTGTGATGTTGTAGACGTTTTAATCACAGTACACGTTGTAACAAGAAATTCATAAAGGCTGAAGTTCTTCTTTGAAAAATTGAGCCAGTTCAGTACTGTATTTAATGTTAAGTGATTGCAACATTTAAAGCCTAAGTTTGCTCACCTGCTTGAGCCAAATGCGCATTCTGACGATAATGAAACTTTAAAGGGGTAACCATTGGTGTGTTCTGTGCTATCGCCCTGTATCATTCGATTAGCAGTAGCATATTAAACATACAATATATAGCGGAAATACGCACCCTGCGTTTCTTTTTCCTTTCAGTATATATCAAACTGTTATCAAACATTTGCTAATCCCTATGGTCACTCCGGTAAACATTAAAACATATATGAGAGACTTACGTATACACATTTATACTAATGTACCCTTAGTACGCAAGTGAGAACTCCGGTACGACAACGACCAATTGAGATGTACCGACACTCTATTTTTTGGAGTCAAGTCTCGGGTTGTATTGCTCGCGTTTTACATTTACCGGTTCATAAATAGATGACCAATGACATTATATTATACTGTCACATTTGACACAGAATTGAATATAAGAAGCTTATGTATTATATAAATACGTTGTCAGGGTTGTTCTGAAACCTCTATTGATCAGACATGATTCTAAAGAACCACTAACTGTCTATATCATATATGCTTCCCTTGCAAAAAATACAATAACACGTACAAATATAATAAACAATACACAAATAACACATAATGCACTATTGACACTAGCTGTTCTCAAAGTGATGGTTGTTTAGTGCAAGCAGGACCAAACAATCCTATTGGAAGTATACCAGTAGACCAAGTAGTAGAGGAAACTGTATATAAAGACACCCAGACTGCCGGAGGCACAAACGGATTCAGTCTTAAACCATGGGCTGTTTGCCGTTATTAATATTATCTCACCTAAGAGGGAGTTCATAATGTAGAAAGGATGGAGTCCAGAACAAATACCTTCAATTAACGACAAAACACTACAAAAGACAAGAGGGATCTAAAAGCTGTAAACGGGCTCATAAAAAACAGAGTAAATCTATTCAAATGGGATCACGGTACAATAGTTAGCCAATATAGAAAACAATATGCTAGAATCACACAAAATTGGACAAGATAGCCATTGAAAGGTTAGAAAAGTGAAAAGTGACTTGGAACAACCCTACAGTATCACAAGCAAAGTTTCATGACACAACAAATAAGCTTAATTTTAAATATTAAGTCCATTGAGCAAAACTATGACTTCAAAGCAGGAATCATATAGTTCTGAAAGCTGATCGTAAACTTTGTGCACAGCTGATCATAATAATATAAAGTAGACTACAAATGAAAATTGTGCTAAAACATACACTTTGACCTGTATTTCGGCGCCACTGGGTTGCTTTGGTGAGTCCTGAGACAACTCAAGCATCATCCATACGATGGGGATGTAAGCCGGGCGGTCCCGTTTATCGGAGTATGCCTGACGAGTACGTTAAAGAACCATACACATCTACACAAAATACAGTAAGGCTTGGTTCCAGATTGCTATGTCGCTCCTCCTGTCTCTAAATCAGCTCGATTTACAATAAAATGTGTTGATAAGCCATTAAAACAAATTAAATTCCTTGGTCTCTCGTGATTGGAGAGGCATTCGTGAGAAAAACAAGCAACTTGCACATTTTAGTCTGGAGAAAAATGTCAAAGATGCTGAAACCATTCCTGATCAATCAGCATACAATAGTGATGGTATGAATGAGCTTAATTTTAGAAGACATGGGGAGACCATACAATAGATTATGTTAAATACAGCAAGAAGAACGAAGAGGATATTTCCGCTACTATACTTGCACATGAATTTATAAACAAATTATTTTTACGATTCTTACGGATGGCGGGAGGTGTACAGTACTGGTTCTACCAGGAAACGTCGGTGGTCTGCCTCTGCATATATTCCCATGTTACTGTAAGAAAGTGTCGATGTCCCCTTGTTGCTGTCAAGTTTTGGTAGTTTTTCAGATAGCCCCATTGCGTTCTGATCATTCCTGGGAAATTATTTAATACAACCTATGCTAGATATTTTTACATAACATAGAATGGCACTAGAGGATTCAAAATACCATAAAACGTCAAAATATGCCGATTTGGTATATAGCCCCTTGGCATATAGCCCCTTTTTGCTCTATGCCCTCGATATATAATACTGTAGCTCAGGTCACGCACAAAGTCAGATTCATCTAAGGATAGACCCTACACAGCTTTATTTCAAATTATACATTTATATAATACTTGCACATATTCATGTTTTTTTTCCATTTAACATGTTTAAATCATGTATAACACGATATATATATAATATATATATATATATATATATTACGCGATTCCTAGGGCAATCCTTCGAGGATCCTCTTTCTGGTGTTTACAAACTACTTGTGTTTGTGTGATATTGTTCACATACCATTCTCAGTCAGACAGTACGTGTGTGCTGAATCCATAAAACGTGTATAGATGTCTGATCCGATATATGGTATAACTATTTTATATAGGACTGAGACAAGATGTTTTATGTAATTAGCTTCAAATAGCCCATGGATGTACCAGCTACTGTGTTCAGGCGCGTATCCAGGCATACGCACGTACGCCAATGCGTACAATTCTTTAGCAAAAGTGAAAAAATAAAAGTTCCAAAAGTTCCAAATATGCAATAAAAACTGAAGGCTGAGTGGGGTATGGGCTATTGTCAAACAAAATGCCATATTAACGCTGAAATATAGCTTGAGAACGCATCATTTGCCTCCTAATTTTCAAACCCCCACCGGTGGGAGGGGGACACCCCTCTCCCACTCCTACCCACCACTCGCAGCGACGCTGCTCGGTTCGCAGCTACGCTTCTCATATCTGGCCTACATTTCAAAATGCTCCAGGTACGCCCCTGGTGTTTATAACTGCCTCTCCTATAGTCTTAGCAACAGATATGCCGCAACACCATATTGCTTATTAGTCAAAGCACTCTTCAACAAATGCATCAATTAGTAATTAATTAACCATGTTATATAGCTTGCATTTGTATCGACATAATGTACTTTTTCTCTGTTATTCCTACAATTATTAAACCATATTAATTGTCTTAATTTCATATGTTTTAATCATATGTTAGTGCAGACTTTAAATCTTTGATCTGCAATCTCAGTTATAACTAACTGCATGTGCACATTATTATCATATTATTCTATGAATTAGCAATACTATGCTAAGTAGTATATACAATTGGATAAAGGAAAACAATAGTCAATATATGTTGTATACATTATTCATTAGTATTTATAAATGATCTAAATACTAATTTCGAACAATAATAACCAACATTTAAATTTCATGACCTTAGTAATGTTAGTAAAGTATATACACTTTAATCACAAATAATGTATTGTGTTTAAGCATTTACAGCTCATACTTTGCTGTATGCTGATGCTGTAATCATTTACAGTTCAGTGGTTACAGACATAATCTAGACCTCGAAAAGGGAATATTAATGGCATCAAGTGTTTCGGATATACGTATAATGTAGCAGATTGTAAAGCATGACTAGTCATTACATTTAAATAAACATTGCATTTTTCTATTTATTTTACGCTAATGTCCAGTAGGATCCTATACTGAAGAGTATATATTCATCATCATGTTAAATAATTATTTTAAAACACTATCGGTCAGAACTAAAATGATTTCTTTCCAACGTATGTCTTGATGTTGGAAGCGACATATATAATACTGTAGCCCAACTCACTCATAATATATTATAAGAATCTTTCATGGGTAACCGGTGAAGATAGGGAATTCCAACCCGAGGTATGTGATTTTATCGGAACCGAGGCTCTGCCGAGGTTTCGATTAAAACACTTATACCGAGGGTTGGAATTCCCTATCTTAACCGAATAACCATGATAGATTCTTTTTCTTGCATATCAGAGACATGTTGTGCGTCGACGCCGCCAGCTACTAACGTTTTGCATGTTTTCCTGCATACCGGCTGTTGGCGCGCGTGAATTTTATCCCGACCCTAGGGTGAGATGGAAATATCTAGCCCCGGTAAAAGGACGGATATCCTTGTCCGGTATGCAAGAAATATAAGAAATTTATATTTCTTGCATACCGGAAAAGATATATTTCTTGCATACCGGACAAGGATATCCGTCATTTTGGTATATATCATATTTTTTCACCGATAAATACATACACATGCATGTGTAAAATAAATAAAACAATAATAATGACAATTTATGCCATTCATTCATTTGTTTCAGGACGGTTCATACCATTTATTTGTCATATTAACCTGTACATTGTACATAAATCATGACAATTATGCATTTCACATTATCATTTATTCTTAATACTTCTGAACATATAAGTTCATGCATATTATCATATACATAGGCTCAATCATTACAAATACCCTGTATGTATTTCACACCATTTCATTTATATGCCACATATAAAAGTTTATATCCAATCACCGGTGCCGGATAAGAAATGCAAAGGGAAATTATTTATTGGACATTGATACCATTTGAATATAAACGGTAGTATACCTTCTGCATGCGACTGCTTTTAAGAGCATCGCATTATGATGCAAATGCGGGAAGATTTAGTCTTAGAATATATTAATATTAATATTAATATTATTCTGTGGGGATTTTTTTTAAATGTAATTGAAGAAATAGAACATCGTTTACCGTGAATTATTGTATAATATATCACGGTTTGGAGTTCAGTTGTAAACAATAATTTCACGAGCCCGATAAATATAAGTCAGTGTAAGAAGAGTTGACTCGTATCTCTTTAAGAGAGACAAAACATACGAGCCAATCCGACCACGATGCTTATGTATCAATGTACATTCACCAATATATTTAGATTCAGTTTGAAGAGGGAGCACATTTTCAACTGAATGTATCTCACAACTCACAGCAACACGCAAACACAGGCACTACAGAACAGTTTTCCGTCTTGCGCGCTTTATTTGTAAAGTGTGAATTTCCCTGAAATCAACTAGGTCTGCTGTACTTTATATTTGGTGAACGGGACTTTAAAGGCAAAATAGCCATGTTAAACAGAAAATAAAAATTTGGAAAAATAACGAATGCAAATAACGTGCGGTAAAACAGTTACAAACAAATGCAGTAAGGCAGTCGATACCGACTGGAAACAGCACGAAGTACATTAGATCACCAACACGGGTCACAACGACCCGTGTTGGTGATCTCATGTACTTCGCGCTGTTTCCAGTTATCAGTATAATTAGGAGTAATAGAAAAAGGTATCCAGGAAAACATGATCTTGCACCAATTTTTTGAGATATTAATACGATTGTTTACGTTTCTAATGTACTAGAACTGAGATTATGCCAACATAGAACTACACGAAACGGTACATTATAAAACGTCCTTGAACCATTATGTTAACGTGTTGTATACAAGTGCCCGCCTTTTTTTAAAAAACTTTTTTTTAGTCTGTCTATAAGGTCAAACATTGATCCGAAGACACTAAAACATATTTAAACATGTTAAAGCGAGTACTAATCATACTGGCAGCTCGACTTGTAGGTGAGGAATTGTCATTCTTACGGATGGCGGGAGGTGTACAGTACTAGTTCTATCCAGGAAAAGTGGGTGGTCTGTCTCCACCACAAAATATCGACCGTCATATATAACCTTACATGTGTTGAAAATGACGTTAACACCATACAAACAAACAAGTTAAACAAAACATGTTAAATAACCTTACATGTGTTGAAAATGAAGTAAACACCATACAAACAAACAAGTTAAATAAAACATGTTAAACGTTGTTTATGTAAATGGAAAAAACGCACCCGCCCCACACAAGCCCCCCCCCCCCCCCCCACACACACACACACAAGCCCCACTCTCTACATCCGCTCCTTCAAATGCCGATATAATGGACTTTCTTAAGCAAATGAACAATAGGATAGGCGAGAGAGATAGGAGACTGAAGACATAGGATACTTTTGAAAAAAGCTAAATACTTTGGATGCTGAAATTAAGAAGATGAGGGCATTGATGCACGAACAATGTAATAAACAAGCGATAAAATAAATAAAGTCGTGGATAAGACGGAATCCATTGAGTTTGCTCTAGGCCTAGCGCAAGACAAAATGACACAAATGGAAAAAGACAATGCCACTTTAAAGGGAGATCTTTTATATGTGCAATCCCAATCAATGAGAAACAATCTCATTTTTGTTAACATTCCCGAAGATCCACGAGAAGTGCCGGAAATTACCGAAAGAAAAGTGCGTCAATTTTTGTGTTCATAGCTGACTCGATTAAATTTGAGCGTGTTCTTAGAACGGGCCAGAAAAGTGAGTTGTTTCCTAAACGAAGAATCGTGGCAAAATTACGCTGTTTAAAGACAGGGAAATGGTTCGTAACCTGAGTAGTGCGGCACAGAATTTTACATTACGGTACACTTCCCCTGAGAAATCGCGTTAACACGACGGAAACTGGTACCGTTGATGAAAGAGGCGAAAAATAGTGGTAAAACATCTTGAATTAGTTACGACACGTTGTATGTGAATGGCAGACCGATGGAGACTGATGGTTTGTAGGAAGGCGCAGAGGGTGAGCTGAAAGTGTTTTCGTTGAACTGCAATGGGCTGACACAGACTAAAAGAGAAAATCCAGATTTTGTTAACATTTTAGAAAAACATGATATAGTGTTTTTATATGAAACGTGGACCAACAAAAACAGTAAGATTTATTTTAATGGATATAAGTGTTAAACTTGTTATAGTAAATTCTAACATTGAAATGCTAAGCGATGTAGTGGTGGGACCGTTATTTATTGTAAAAACAATATAAAAAATGGACTCTTGACAAATTGTGAGAAATCACTATGCCTGAAACTTGATATTTTTTCAAACTCATAGTGACATTTATTGATGTGTAGTTTATGTCTGGAGCTTAGATTCACCTGCATATAATGTTGCACAAGTAGATCTGTTTCAGATCTTACAAGATGATGATAATTATTTAGATAACCAGAGAGCTACCTTAATTGCTGGTGATTTGAATGCGTGTGTAGGTAAAGGTATGGTGGCTGATTTCTGCCATTTGTCGTCTTTTCGTTATTTCGCCCCCTAAAAGACGACAGAACGACAGAACGAAAAGTGATACTTACGATAATGATTACATGCCGGATTATCCAGTATGTCGTAATTCTATGGATATTGTTTGTAATGCGCAAGTCGACAAGCTCATTGATTTGTGTAAATCAACTTCCTTAAGACTGGCTAACGGTAGGCTAGGTAATGATCATTCCATGGGGTCGTTCACATATATGAGCCGAAACGGTGCGAGTGTAATTGATTTTTTAGTATTAAAAGAATGCGATTTTGCATGAGTAAGGGAGTTTAAAGTTGAACCATTCAATGAATGGTCCGATCATGCACCGTTATCCTTTATTGTTAAATGCAGTACTTATAAGCATGACTTTCAGCCTACGGAAAGAATTACAATTAAATATGACGATAAGCTTCGTGATAAATTTCGCAGTGGTTTAATCGGAAGATTAACAGATTTAAAAACATTTCGTTGAAAATTAATAATAACCTAAATGATAGGGAGTGCTTGAATAACCTTATTAATGGATTTGTACACATTTTTAGGGAGGTCGCGGACCCACTATTTTCTAAAACTATAATTGACCGTGAGTGCGTGTGGTCGATAAAAAAGCGACTTGGTTCGACTCGGAATGCGTTGAAGCTAAGCGTATTTACTTATCAGCGTTTATCAAAATATAATTATTGTAAATCCGTAGAGCACATCATTGAATTACATGAGAACAAACTACGTTAAAAGGTTTTGATAATGAATCAAAGTACTGAAAGTACTGAGAATGCAAGGTTTGATAGGAAAGAATATATGAATATTTGTACGATTGCTGGACATTTAAAATTTCCATAAATTTGACATAGATTTAGCCAACTTGGCGATCTTGGGCGACCTACACAAATCTTAGAGGGTCGATCCATTCCAAATATATTTTGATCAATTGTCATTAAACTGTTTCAAATCTAGACTTGAATATTATTTTATGAAATTGCTGATGGATATACAGATTTGTGTTTTATGGCCAAATTGTCACTCAAGATGACCTCCATGTCTAAAATTATGTCATTTGCAGAGTGGCGTGTAGTAAGTTGTCTTCCGGGAGCAAGATGCACAAGAGGGCCTGTATCACTCTACTGGCTTGAATGGTCTAAGGCCTACTAGAAAACCTTTTTTTTTTAAAAATCAAGGGCTATAACTCTGACGTGTCTAGTCTGATGCAACTGGTTTTGAACTGGTCCAAGCTTTTATTAATATAAATATATTGACTAAATTTAGTAAAGATCACAATTAATGAAAGATATGTTCACGAGGCAAATATAGGACATTGTCATTAAATCAAGGGCAATAACTGTCGTGTTTATTATACGATATATGTAGTTTTCAGATTGGTACACGCTTTCGTTAATATAAAGTCTGTGACAAAGTTTGGTAAAGACCTGATTCACAATGAAGGGCTATATTTAGAGTTCACAGGGCAACGTATATGATTTCCCAATAAATAAAGGGCAATAACTCTGACTTTTATTAACCGATATGGGTTGTTTTCAAACTTATCTGAGCCTTCATTAATATAAAGACTCTGGCTAAGTTCGGTAAGGATCGGATGCAAAATGAAAGGGCTAGTGTTCACAATGCAAATTATAGGATTTTCCATTAAATCAAGGGCAATAACTTTTGCGTTTATTATCCGATATGGGTGGTTTTCAAACATGTCCAAGCTTCCATTAATATAAAGACTCTGACCAAGTTTGGTAAACATCGGATGCAAAATGAAGGGTCTACTAATGATCAGAAAGCAAAATATAGTATTTTCCATTAAATCAAGGACAATAACTCTGGCGTTCATTATCCAGAATGGATGGTTTTCGAATTTGTCTGACTGTTCATTATTAAATGAAGGGCAATAACTGGTGTATCGAATTTGTCCGAGCTCTCATTGATATGAAGACACTGACCAAGTTTGGTAAAGATCGGATTTATACTTAACGCCATTAAAAACACAAGTTTGGTAGGAAGCATGGATTTCGCATAATTTCGATTTTACTTCTTTCAAAACATGAATTTGATCGGTCGCCAAATTTATAGGGAATGTGGATAATTTCTAACATGTACATAACACTACAATCGATCTTGGAGACATTTTGATTAAAAATAAACACAAAATAAAACAAAAAACAACAAAAAAACTTGCACTTTAAAAAGCGTTAAATATATAATGAAGGTGCTAGAGTGTTAACTCGGGTTGACTTGCAAACATTAAGAGTTTTTTTATCGTTTTAAAAATACTTTGATAATACTAGGTCAAGCGAATGAATGCTTTTTATGACCGAAACTATGTTTAACAGTTATTTAATTATTTAGTACATGTTTGTTTGATGTATTGTAGGGCTGAACAAATATGAAGCAAATTGTAAGCGTGTGATTTCTAATCTTTAAGTTGCATATTTAATGATCTCATTATTAGGTCACTAGAAGCTGAGATGGGCTACTGTGATCACATTTTGTCCGTCCTACAACATATTCTTATGATCTCGTTCATAACTTAATTTTGTATTAGATCTCAATGAACTTGTTCAGAATGATGGAAACGCATTCAGATACGGCCATTAGTAATAGAATCATTGTCCCTGAATGTGTATATCTGTGAACCGAATCACATCTCCATTTTTCATGAGATGATTTTAAATTTGTCTAAATTTCTAAATAATTCATACATTTCGTCTTATAAACACCTCCACATTTTATCAAACCTTGATATTAATCGGATCTTTAAGAGATTTTAGTTGTTTACGTACATTTCTATCTGTGATTTCCTATGTTTTAAAGCATTCCCGGGGGGAATTTTCAGCTTTATGTTAGACAAATATATTCAAGTATATTTTATCGATTTTATTTAATTGATATTCCATTTGAATGCCTACTTCAATGTATGGTAACTTCTCAAAAGTCTACTACAACTGCCTCGGTGAGCCTCAGCGTAGCTAAGGGACTGTTTGAAGAAAAAATATATAAATTTGATATTTTTGAAGCTTGGTCAAGATTAAAAGATAACGAATCATTTATACATTTTCAACCAAGATGCGTGCACATACAAACAAAAACAAAGTTGATGCCTTTTTCTCCTGTTACCAAGGTCAGCGCTTTAGGTCCATTTGGGCCTCCTGGATGGGCTATTTTGCATTGTTAAATTTATCTTCGATACTTTTTGTTTTCACTACGTAAAGTGATTTTATATTGTTTAATACATCCAGTACATTAAAATGAATACATATATTGTTAAACTTTTACTCCAAATGAATTTGTTTTCTTTTTGACTTTACATTAATTTTGTCTGATGCATTCAACATTGCATAATTACACATATACGTTGAACAATTATTCACTGAAAGTCTAAATGACTTTGTTTCTGATCTTTCCTGGTGACGCAACACTGCATATGTTCAGACTGATAGGCATCCCTGGCACCTAGCCCCCGTTTATGTGAAGTAAGCAACCTCTGGTAAGAACCCAAAGGGACATACCCAAAACGACCAATCCTAAACTATTGTCTTGAGCAATTTATTCAAGGTTTTAGTAGGCGGGTCACGGTCGTCAAATGGTCTAAAACGCTCGTTTTATGAGAAAACTTACGGGTCACAAAGGTCTATGGTAAGTGCTTTCACCAAGGTGCTGTTTGGTGCAAGAGATGGGCTGATGAGCAACTGGGGTCCTTTCGATCAGTAAAGATGACCGCCATGTAAAGCTTAGTAAAGTTTATTCTGCGGTATTTATTTCAAACAGTTTACATAGTGTCTATGGGCATTGCTATCATGGAAAAGAAACCCACATACATTCCGATCATACGCATCGTCGAGAGTATCAGAAATTAGAATATGACAAATGCAGTTTACCGTTTCGCCTACTTCAACATTTCCAGATTCTAACAAAGTCTTGTCGAAAATAATTTGGTTTAAACATATTTATTTCGAATTCGTGCATAAATACATTTAAAGCTACAGAGTCCCTATATCAATCGATACTTCTTTGTAGGCGTGTCTTTATTTGTAACTACATGTTCACCAGCTCATGTCGAAATCGGGTATTTAAGCGAGAAAATATAGCGAAGGAAATCGGATGAGACTTAAAACCTAGGTCTGCTCGCTAAAATGCTTAGTGCAATACAGCGAGGATAAATAAACGCTTAAACGCAACGAAGGAAATCATTTACTGTATATACATCGACCAGTGCACATTGTACCTATACACAGGTAACAGTAATTTTTACAAAAAAAAAAGTTAGCAGCTTCTTTCGGGGCTCGAACACACGACCTTCTGATTTCAAGTCCTGTGCTCTATCCACTCAACTACAAAGCTACTTGAAAAAATAGTATACTAAGTACCATATATTATGAGGCAAAATAACTTAACATATGTGAACGCAACTAATGATGGATCAATAAATATGCAGTCCATATTGTCGCACGTGTAAATTAACATTGCCTGGTGTATTACTGTATCTTATTAATATGAATCTAATACTTCGCCTCAAATCAACCATATCTCGACTTGTTATTTAGCGCTTGATGAGTTTGTGCGCGCGCTCTTGTTATTACGTAATGCCTATTTAGTGTTAAAGATGCTACAAAATACCAATAAATAGCAGTGGTCTAGAGGTTCAGCATACATCTTTCAAATCTTACAAGTGCACGGCTGTGGTTCAAATCCGGTTCCGGGCAACTATTTTTTTATCACATATATTATGGAACCGTATATTTATCGATGTTACCTGTACGGTGGCTAAATAAAAATGTGAAATTTTACGTATCGATTTCTCCTTATATACTGACTTTTGGGGTGTTCGTCGATTTGAAACTACTTCACACGTGACTCGTTCATATTCATGAGTTATTACCAGTTAAAATAGGGACTGTACAGCTTTAACAGTATATGAAGTAAAGGATTGGAACGAAGAAAACTTATAAAGTTCCTCTCCTTGGAAAACGTGTTTACAATTCAAGTATGTATTAATAGCTACGGAACATACATATATATGAACCAATTGGTAGAATTATTATAAATATTCAATGTCACATTAGTTTCAGTTAATATTTGCTTAAACAACTTAAAAAGAAATAAAAACATACACAAGGAAATTAAAGAAATATGATGATAGATTGTGAATGAAAACATAAACAAAAAGTAATTCGAACGAGACATTACAACTCAAAAAATAAATAACAATAAAAAAGGGGAAAGTAAAGAGGACTGCATATAGTTTTGGTGGATAACAGGATTGTAACGGGTGACACGGGGGGTCAGAAGGCGGACTACTCCTTGAGACACAGAAACACTGACTGGCAACCACAGACATCAATCATATCTACATACTCTGCAAGATAAGAAGCGTTTGCTTTTTATTATATACTTTTGAACAGCCTCAAAGATTAAAACGTTATTGTCATAACTTAGCGACTGATCACCGCATAAACGTGTTTGGAGTATAACTGTGCATAACGGGTTAAGGGTGTGTGCAAGGTCAGTAGGTATTTCATTGTAAGCAGGACAACTGAAGAAAAAGTGTTGGTTATCTTCAATACTACCACTATGGCAGTGATCACATAACGGGGATGCGATTATATTTTCTGAAACAGATAGAGGTTCAATGAACTACAATGGGTACGTAAACGGGTGTGTAGAATTTGTTCTTTTCTATTTCCCACGTAAAAGTATTTGGGCGGTTGTATGATATTGCGATTCAAATAACGTTTAAATAAATGAATGGAATCTGTGTTTCTAATATCTTGAGGTAAAGAGTTCCACTCGCGAACAGTAGTTGGTAGGAATGATTCTCTATACAGTTTTGTTCGAGCATTTACTGTCTGAAGATTATTTTCATTTCTTAGACGATATCGCGACGCGTCTCCTACTAAGGGTGGTACCAGAGACGATACATACGAAGGCGTTAGGGAGTAAACCATTTTATAAAACAGAACAAGTTGATGATTAAGTCTTCGATTCTGTAAAGCTTCCCATCCTGTTTCTTTTTTTAAACGATCAAGAGATACCAATTTGGTAGTACCTGTCGTTATTCTGGCTGCTTCATTTTGAATTTTGTCAAGCTCTATCTTTTCGTAATTGGTGCAGTTATCCCATAGTACATCCCCGTATTCCAATAGTGGTCTTATAAAACTTATATATATATTGAGCTCGGTCGATACAGATGCCCCCGAGTACCGACTGAGAACAGTGTGATGAAGGGAAAGTTGAAGATGAAACGCACTTCCTGGTAAAGTGTAAATATTACCACGAGCTTCGAAATAAACATTTTGGCGATAATGGTGGAACTGGTAGTGACACTGATGTTTTCAACAATATAATGAAAAATGTAGATTGTAAAATATTAGCAAATTTTTTGATTTAAGCATTTGATGAACGTATTGAACTACTTAAACGCTAAGACAGAACAATAACTGTGTGTGTTAAATGTGATTAAAGGCGTATTTATGCATGATACACTCTTAACTGTCATTTAACTGTATATAAAGTAGGACCATCATTATTCCATGCTGTGAAATCATTATATAGGAACTGATTATAACTATACAAGGAACAGTTATACAATAACAGAGTTTCAATCAACTGAGTAATACGTTGGTTAAACCGCACGTTTGTAACAGTTAATATTGCCAGGAAGATGGCAATGAAATAAACACTCAATGAACATAATTTGTTAAAATGATAGTGCTTCGTAAGCCTCTGCAGGCTGGCTGTTTAACTAATGTTGCTTTAATGTTGTATTACATGTAGATTGTTGTAAACAGGTTGCACTTTAATAAATAAAATATATATATATAGTTTCAAGAGATTTTCTATCGAGCTGGTGTTTTAGTTTTCTCATAATATTAATTCTACTCCATGCTTTATTTTTTATATACTCAATTTGCGAGTGCCAGCTACAGTCATTTGAACTTATGAAATGTTTTGGTTAACCATTTGTAGAGGGCGGTGCGCAGGTTTACGAAGTTTGCGGGATAACAGAAGAGATTCTGTTTTGGACGGATTAAAAGTGACAAGCCATTTGTTTGACCAGTCGGTTATCTTTGCAATGTCCGAACTGAGGATATTAGCTGCAACATCAATTTCATCGACAATAATATAAAGACTAGTATCGTCAGCAAAAAGCCGTATATTGGAATGAATGTCAGAAACAATGTCATTTATATAAATTAGAAAAAGAAGAGGGCAAAGAATAGAGCATTGTGGGACTCCAGCATTGATTGTATTCCAATTAGACTTAGCACCGGGAATAACCACACATTGAATACGGTTTTCAAGGTAATTGGTGAACCAAGATAAGAGATCAGCTGAAATGCCTGCCGCTTTCAGTTTAACTAGGAGCCCTATGGTACAACATTTATTTAAATATATGCGATTTAATTTTGGGAGCATATTATTGTTCAATTATATAGAGGATATTTGTCTTTTTTCAGTGGAAGATGCAACTTTATTTCATCGAGTGAGCTGCCAAAACAGTATTCGCACGGGTGGCGTAGCCACGAGTGATAATACTGTTTTGGGAGCTCACACTATTTCACATTTGTATTCCCCACTGGTAGCCCCCCGATTTATAACCGCTTCACTACTGACTAGTTAATACACGACATAAAATAGTTCTGAAATTGTTTTTTTTTTTCTGTGTAATTCTGAAATAAAAATTAAAATTATTGAAAAAGTTATAAAATATAGTATACTAATTTCAACAAATATTTTTCTTAATAACTTATGTGCACGTCCAAATATCGGAGAGGGTTGATTAATATGTGTACCAAATGGAAAATTTAACTGCGGATTCTGTTGTTTATGTGTGTTTAACTACTGAAAAGGGGATCCATTGGAAGCGAGGAACACAAACAAGAGAGAAATGTTTTGTTTGTTTGTTTGTATGGTGTTTGTTTGTATGGTGTTTGTTTGTATGGTGTTTGTATGGTGTTTGTTTGTATGGTGTTTGTTTGTATGGTGTTTGTTTGTATGGTGTTTTACGTCATTTTCAACACATGTAAGGTTATATATGACGGTCGATTGTTTGTGGTGGAGGCAGACCATCCATTTTTCCTGGGTAGAACCAGTACTGTACACCTCCCGTCATCCGTAAGAATCGACACTTCCTCACTTACAAGCCGAGCTCCCAGTGGGATTCGAACCCGCAGCGGTGAGAGACGAAGGTTTACAACGCAACGTCGTTAACCATTCGGCCGTGGAGAGAGAAATGTAGCAGACTGTCTTTTAAAAGTCTATTCATGAGAGGTAATTTAAGGCGAAAGACCGCTCAGATCACCTAGAAACCGACTTAAGTAGAATTCTGGTTTAAAGTCACAAATATTAGGCAGCTCAACGAACCCAAATGACCAGTAAGTAATAACACAACGGATTACCCTCGTATATTCATTTTAAAGCCGGATTGGCAAAATGCTAAATGTTATCTTTAGAAAATAAAGGATTTCTTTTTACTATTCTCATTAATATTATTATTGATATTTTTCGTCGTTAGGCCTATAATTAGTATTATCGTCACTAACAGGCTAAACTTGAATATAGATATATGTTTTACAATATTGAAGTTGTTAGCAATTTATAATGGCGACTAAATGTAATGGCGACTAAATGTAAATAAAATACTTGAATTATTTATGTTCGTTAATTTCTTAATTCTGAAACTTCTCTCTCAAACTGCTGAATTTATGTTCGTAATTTCTTAATTCTAAAACTTCTCTCTCAAACTGTTGAATTTATGTTCCTTAATGGTCGTTAACTTCTTAATTCTAAAACTTCTCTCTCAAACTGCTGAATTTATGTTCGTTAATTTCTTAATTATTCATGATAGTAGCATTTTATAAAGAATATTGTCCTTCCCTGATACCTGTGTCATTTTTCTACGGCAAGTTGCCTGAAAAGTCAGCTGTTAATACCATGCGTATCTTTAATACTTCTGTTTTGAGGACCATCAATGGTATTTGTAAATTTCAAATTCTTTATTTCATTCAGGCGTCATGTTTAGAACTAAAGAAACAAGAGTAATATACATGATATAAATACACAAGTTGTAATTGTTACGGCATCAAATCAATAACAGTAGCAGGATATAGGGAGAAGTGTCGCAAAACGTCTCTCTCAAACTGCTCAATTCTCCCTATCTCTGACTGGAAAGAGACGTTTCTGATATGATACAAATAATGCATGACTTCTGATACTGTTTGTGGCAAAATGCATACAAAAGATCATTCTTTGAATAGAAAGTATAAGTTCGTTAGAAAGAAAATCATTTGTCTGAATAAAATGAGTTTTAATAACTGCTTTTTCCACAAAAATAGCGTTTTTATCTCATTTTTTGCTATTATAAACCCTTATTTCTTAATACCATTTAATCTTTACGTTTATATTTGTTTTCTTTGATGTTAATGTTCTCGATTTCAATTGGTTCTGTTAGAAATGTTTATTTCCTTTTGGTAATAATTGAACCGATTTTACCTAGACCAATCCGTCAGCCCCATTTTGGAGCAAGTCCACTTTATCGAGTTACTAATTTTAACCACAAAAAGTATAGAACCTTACATGTGTTGAAAATGACGTAAAACACCATACATACAAACAAACAAACAATAATAAATTGATTTATTAACCCTACCTCATTTTGACTTTAAAACTGCTTGTAATGAAATAAAAGAAATGAGATTTCAAATGGCTTCACCCCGTGTGGTTCCCGGGCAAAGAATACGAATTCTGCAGATCCCGTTAGAGGTAGACCACTCCCACCCCACCCCCCACACAAAATCATGTTCATTTTATCATTTTTTGTTCATGGTTATTCGTCATAACCCGTGCATTGTTTCAGGTGCCATCTCGCTCAAAACACTAGAGGAGTGACAGAAAAGCAATAAACGTGGCTCCAGTTGAGCCTGGCATGTTCATTCCTTTCATGTGTTGGTGCTTAAAACTCAATTAATATTTCTTCAATACTCTTCTTCTCTTATAACTATTCGAATAATTTAATAAAGGTGTATATTCGGGATTTGCAATTTTAAGATTGCCATGTGTCCCTTTAATAAAAATCTATATTCGGGAATTACAATTTTGAGATTACTTGAGTGTCCTCCGTTTTCGTCGTGCTGTCTGTCCTTGTTTACCGTACATTTTACAGAATAAAACTGGAGATTATGGAGATTATGTGGTCTATTCATTCATTTTAATTTTTTAATTTTTAAAATAAATGGTTTAGTAGGGTGTTTGGTCATGATATTTAGTAAATGTTAATTTATAGACCTAGATTAAGGTGAAGATAGAGCACATGTCCTCTTCTTTTATTAAATGCGTTACTTATGCGAGTTAGAAAAGCTCTGCTAGACAGCTATCATCCCATGGAGCTCTATGCGAACGAGTCTTTCGCCGAACAAATGTTTCGCATAGACCTTCCACGGAGATCTATGCGGCCGATCGTTTCGCAACGCATGTATAGCATGCACATATAGTATGTGTGTAGCAGTTTTGAAATCGCTCATATGCTTACACTGCGTAAACAAGCTATATTCTCACAGTAGTCAAAAGTCGTATGTAGATAGATAGATAGATAATTTATTCAAACATAAGGCATTACGCCCAACAGTTCACATGCAAATAGTACATACATATAAACATGTATATGAAATACACACAATATTTTCCAGTTAATGACAATTTGTATAATTTCATAGGTGAGTTTCAAGAGCATATGTATATGTTACTAGTTAAAAGGTATTTGACAACTATTAAGTATATAAGTGTTTAATATATATTTTTAAATTAATATTCCTAAGTACTGATCAGAACACATTTATATCTGTGGACAAAAATGGAGAACAGTGATATTTATTTATAAAACATGTCGTCTCTTCTTTTAAAACTTTTACAAATGAAAGCGGACAGTTTCTTTAATAAACTCTTGTTTTCTGTTGTCATAAGTTCAATA
Source organism: Cyrtodaria siliqua (assembly GCA_037043455.1). NCBI lineage: Eukaryota > Metazoa > Mollusca > Bivalvia > Adapedonta > Hiatellidae > Cyrtodaria > Cyrtodaria siliqua. The sequence continues at coordinate 121,725 of JAWPHD010006825.1, forward strand.
AATTTTGGTATGTTTGGCCGTTTCCAAAAATATTTGTTAACATAGTCTTTTCGAATATCTTGATATAGTGAACACTCCAATACATAGTGAAATTCGTCTTCTAGTATATTACATAGCTGGCATTTTCTTTCGGATCTTGGTATTTTATTTGGTCTATGCCATCGACCAGTTTCTATTTCTAACCTGTGACTAGAGACTCTTAGTTTTGTAAAAAAAGCTCTAAATTTCTTTATATTTAGTACATCTAGATAATACTTAAACCTGAAATCTGATATTATTCTGTATGTACTAGCTCTAGTGGAATCCGATAATTCAGCATTCCAATTTTGTATAAACATATCTTTAATTCGTTGTTTAAATATATTAATGAAATACTTTATGTTTTCTACTCCTTGAGAATACCAAACTTCATTAAATCCTGTTCGTTCCAATAACCCTTTAACTTGAGATGCCCAGTTTAATTTGTTTGGGTTTACGATCAGATCATCTAACATAACATTATACATATTTTTTATATATTTGCGATCACTCGTACGTATAATTTTTAACCAGAACCGGATAATATAGGCCATACGTTGAATTTTTAAAGGGACTCTCCGAGTTCTAAATATATGAAATTGTTTTGAGTTTGTGTTTTAACACATAAAAGTTGTTTACAAAATTGAAGGTGTACTTTCTCTAACTTTTCCGCATTTGAGAATCCCCATATCTCTGCGCCATAATTTAATATTGGAAAAATGAGTTTGTCAAAAATTTCTAAAGTGTGACTGACCGATAAGTCAGTAAATTGATTTATATATGACTTCATTTTGAAGATTGCCTTTAATGCCTGGCCACTTAATGATTCGAACGTTTGATCAAAAGAACCGCCTGTGGTAAAGACAATTCCCAAATAGGTAAACTTATTTACAATTTCATTTACAGTATTATTATATGTGAACAATAGGTTCCTTTTTATCTGACCGCCTTTTTTAAAAAGCATGACCTTCGTTTTATTTTCATTTACGACCAATTTCCATTTCTGGCAATAACTGTACAGTATATCTAACCCATCTTGTAGCCCCTTTTCAGTATCCGAAAATATCACTATGTCATCAGCGTATAATAGTAACAGCAACTTTAACATTCCAGTATCGATACCTTTAAAACCATTTAGTGTAAAATATTCTTCTAAATCATTTACATACATAGAAAATATAAAAGGTGATAAACAATCGCCCTGCGGCGCTCCAAGAAAACAGCTAAAACTGTCACTAAGCTGGTTTTGATACATTACTCATGATTTTATGTTCGTATACAATGATTTAATAATATTAAGGATTTTACCTCTCACTCCATATTGCATAAGTTTATAGAATATGTTTTGTCTAACCAACAAATCAAAAGCTTTAGTGAAATCTATGAAAGTTACATATAACTTTTTTTTCATTCAATATATGATTTATCAAACCATGGAGAACGAATAGGTTATCAATAGTTTCCATATGTTTTCGAAAACCAGCCTGTGCTTCAATATAAATATAATAATCCTCAGCCCATGTAGTTAACCTGTTGTTTAAAATTCTTGTGAATAATTTACCGAATGTACTCAGTAATGTTATCCCTCTATAGTTTTCTGGTTGGTTTATATCTCCTTTTTTGAAAAGTGGTACAATATAGCCTTCCGTCCAGTGAGAAGGGAAATAACCCATATCAAAAATCTTATTAAAAACGTTCACTAAGTATGAATCTAAATACATGCAACCATATTTGAACATTTCATTTATGACATAATCCGATCCGCCTGAGCGGTTGTTGTTTAACTCTTTACATGCTTTATGAATTTCTGCTTGACTGATTTCAATATTAAGTTCGTCAAACATTATTTGTAGTTCATTGTTTAACATTCTATTATTAAAATATAAAATATCATTATCTGGTTGGAAAAGTACAGATTCTGGATCGTTTATTGATTTGAAATAATTTGCAAATTGAGAGGTCGTTATATTTGATTTTGGCACTCCAGTGCTCGCCGTTTTCAGGAGTTTCCAATATTCCTTTGCATTTTTATATCTCTGTGACTCTAATTTCTGAGTTTTTTGTTTACTAAAACTTGTTTTCTTATTTCTAATGACTGTTTTACAATGAGACCTAGACTGAGTCATAGCTTTTCTGTTTTCTGTACAGTCAGATTTTCTATAATTATTTAAATTCTTATAAAACTGATTCCTACTTTCTTTGCATTCATTATCAAACCTTGCTGATTTTTCATTTTTGGTTTATGTGTAACATTATTATAAACCTTTTTCCTACAGATTGGGTCACACACCTTTTCTATCATGTTATAAAAACAAGAAAGATTTGATTCAAGCTCGTCATGGGTTTCAATATTCCGTAAGTTGTCTGACAAATCTTCTAATTATAACTGAAAATCGTTTCCACTCACGGACGTTTTAAACTGTTCATTTGTATCATGTCCCCATTTATAACAATAATCAATAGAATCTAAATGTTCAGTTGGAAGTATATCAGGCTGACATTTGTTTAATACAGCATTGTTTTTCAAAGAAAATGTAATAGCACAGTGATCGGAAAGTATATTCGGTTCATGTACTCTGAAACTAGTAAAACATGGTAACAAAACAAAGTTACATATAACATAATCTACCACGCTACACCCAGCGTCCTTTACACAAGTAAAATTACCTAAATATTTATCCTCTCCGACCCTGCCATTCATAATTCTAAGCCCAGTGGATTTACAAAAATTTAAAAGTAACTTTCCACTTTCCACTTTCGTTTACTTTAAAGTCTTTCGAAATTCTTTCATAAATTTGATCTTCAACATAATCTTCCGGCATAAAATCTATATTATGCAAGAACTCGTTTTCAACATAATCCTTCAGTTGTCACTCTACTATTTAAGACCCCCGATATTATAAAATAGCATTGGTTATAAATATGATTAAAAGACAATATATCCTCTAAAATGCATTCAAATAGGTTTTGTTCAACAAAATGTTCACGGCTGCTGCCAGCAGGGATGATATAAGTCAAACATAAGATCACATCTTGATCAAGATTAAAAACACGCTTATCAATTGTTAGCCATATAACACTGTCGTAAGCAGTTTATATACAGCCAACGGTTGTTGCGAGTACTACATAGATGGAAAAAGCGGAAATGTGTGTTCAATATTATTTTGAAGTAAAAAAAAGAGATGACTTGGTAGTTCTTTTGCAGAAAACCAAAAATAAAGATGACACGAATTTTTGCTTACCAGCACATAAAAACTATGTATACTTAAATTACGTGTTTCCCCCTAGCACGCTAAAGAACCATAGGAATGTATTCCATGGTAGGAATATGGCGAGATTCCAGGGTTCATATATATTCCGCCCTCTCCACGGGTGGCTAAATAACTAAAACTGGTGTGTTGATGAGCCTTTAAAAACAATTGAAATCAATCATTATACTTGTAATGAATGTTTCTATAAAACTCGTTGCAAACATATAATGTTAAATGCCTTCTTGAACAGGCCATTAGTCAGATTTTTGAAAGGGTGTTAATTGAGATGAAGTGGGCGGCGTGGTAGTGGCGGCCCCTCCCCCACCCCGACGATTCTAGTGTATTTTTTTTCAATTCTTACACATCCCACCCCCACACAAACCCCACCCGCCCCATTCCCCCACCCCACCCAACCGCCCACCCTCACCCGCCCCCACTCCACCAGCCCCCCACCCAAGCCCTCACATTTTTTTTTAATTGTGGGCATATACGTCGAAATTCATCACTTTAAAAAGGAAATATTTAAATAATGTAACGAATATAACAACACGTTTTGCACATTACGGTCTGTAACTGTATGCACTAAACGTGCACTAATTGGAAATTCAATGCTAAAGGTTGTGTTGGTGTAGATATTGTATATGTTCCTGATTTCTGTGCCATATGGTTGGTTGGTTGATCGGTCGGTCAGTCGGTCGGTTGGTTGAACGGTGTCATGGGCTATGTAGTACTAAAATTATGCACCTAGCCATCTTCAAGAATCAACATTTTCAAACTTAAAGTCAAGCTCCTAGTGAGATTCAAAACCGAAGCGGTGAGAGACCAGTTTCAAACGCACTTTCATTGAGATATATACATCGACAAAGTTTGGTAAAGATAGGATTAAATACGAAGTCTCTATCATGTTAACAAGGCAAAAGTTAGCGACCGGCGAACGGACGGACGACGGACAATTGGACGGACGACGGACAACTCGTCATCCCATAGGCCCTGCTGGCCAGGCAACTTTATTAATTGGATAAATAATTATAAAATTTATCGTAAACAAAGAGTTTTCGTTGGTTCTTCTTTTTCTGAAATAAAAACTCCACATTCCGGCGAGTAGTATAGAAACTGGGGGTATCAGCACAGTTTTCCCCTACATGACAAGTTGGCAAATTTGCATGCCACGCATGAAAAACAAGCTAAAATCACCAGGAAAAACTGATCGAAACAACAATCAGTTCCAAGGCGGGGTGACATCGTGCTGTCAAGCTTCACAAACAAATTTAAAACTCGTTTTGCAAACCCCGACTGGAAAACCTCGCTGATATCCCCAGTTTCTGTACTACTCATAGGATAATAGATATGATTTGACACTTTATCCGAACTAGATTCAAATTCAGCCGCTCTCTAACATAAGGGCGCCTCAAGCCCGAACCTTTAATCGTTTTTGATGTGATTAAACAAAGTTAGAGGGAATCGAGCCTGAAATCATTTTTAATGCAATCAAACAAAGTCGGAAGGAACAGGGTAATCAAACTCGTCATCACTATACATATCACACTCCATTATAGAATATTTTATTTTTCTGCAAGTATATTTTTCACTTTTCAAATCGAGACGTTTTTCCCTGTTTTCATCAAGTTTTTTAATCCGATAGTAATCGTTTTAGTTTATTAATTTGACTTTTTTTTTACTATCTAGAAAATCAGCACGAATCATATCATATTCTACTTGACCTAGCTTACCTAACATCATTAATTTTCGATATTTATCTTTTACGAGTGCGCCATTTACCCATTTTAAACTTTTCACCGCAAACTTTTCAGCGAATATCCAGGTATCATTTCCTATAATATTTCGCAAAAAGGTTTGAAATTTAATCATAACTATAGCATATAATGGAAAATCAAGAAATAACTTCTCAGCGAAAATATATACAAGTGACAGAACGTGAAATTGGAATGGTCGGATCAAAATATCTACCTGAATTTCTAGCTAGGGAAAATGCATATGACAGTAACTTGGTACCGCATAATTCAGAAGTTCGGTACATAGAAGGTAATCTTGGGATGACAAAACTACGAGAAATACCGGGGATGTGTGAGGTATTCGTTGATGATATATACATATTCGGGTATCTACAAAAAGATGGCATACAAGAAAAAACAGGAAAAGTACTGTGCACAAGTCCGAAAGCAAAACAAGCAGTAGGCATCTTGAGAAATTGTATGCATAGAATATCCGCCAGTTATGGCAATGTAAAGATATGCACATCAGCAATGAAAAAAGAATCGCAAACATGGAAAACAATTACAGATATAGAGGGAGCTACAACATATAGGGCGTTGAAAGCATGGAAGAAAATAAACCCTGGAAAAGAAGTACACGGAGTAATCCTAGTGAAAATAGATATAGCCGATATGCCATTAGAAAAAATAGAAAAAAAGAAGAAAGAATTCCTAGCGCAAGTGAATCAAAATGGAATGGATATATATTCGATAGATTACACAAAATACTTTTCAGGGACTATGGATAGAAAAGCTCTAGTAGAATATCTACAAAATCAAGATGATGAAATCAAAATAGTAGATAATACAAAAGCTGTAGGAAACAACGTCTGCACATATACCAAAGTCATAGATGGAAACTATATACGACTGCAAATATACAACAAGATAGTATCAAATGTTGAGGCTGGAGAAGTACTTCAAAGATTCGGAGGACATCTGGCAGATTATGTGGATTCTAGCAGCGATCGACTTCAAAAAACATTTTTGCACCAAGATGTGCAAGATAGAGGATATACTAGAGTAGAAATATCAATATACGGAAAACATGATTATATATCGGGGCCGAAACTTCTCCTTGAGACTGTGCAAAAGTATAACAAACAACCTCTATTCTATATTCAACCAGCGAAAAAACAATGGCTCCTACTTGCAGAAAAAATAGATAGATCTCTAGTGATTTTCGACAAAATACACAAAAGAATATTCGTAGCATGGTATTGTAATACTCATACAGGAAGAATAGCGGGAACGACTTTTTAGGAAAGCAAGCTATTTCCATCTGGGAATACAACAAGCATGAAACACACAGCGATAATGCATCAAGCATATGCATTTTTCCGCAATGCTACGGAATTAGCACAGGCATGCGAGTGAAAATAAGCAAAGATAAGTTAAGGCATGCGAGTGAAAATAAGCAAAGATAAGTTAACTTATCTTCTAATTCCGTAGCATTGCGGAAAAATGCATATACTTGATGTATTATCGCTGTGTGTTTCATGCTTGTTGTAATAGCTTGCTTTCCTAACTCAACTTATCTCTGTCTGGATGATATTCTAATTTCCTGAACTGGGCGATATTTCAGTATACCTGCGATTTTTTGATGTTCCAATATCTTTGATTCTGTGATGTTCCACTATTCTCGATTCTGTGATGTTTCAATATTCTCGATTATGTGATGTTCCAGTATTCTCGATTCTGTGATGTTTCAATATTCTCGATTCTGTGATATTTCAGTATTCTCGTTCTATAATATTTTGGTATTCTCGATTCTGTGATATTTCAGTATTCTCGATGCTGTGATATTTCAGTATTCTCGATTCTATAATATTTCGGTATTCTTGATTCTGTGATATCTCAGTATTCTTGATTCGATGCTACTGTGATTCTGTGATATCTCAGTATTCTTGATTCGATGCTGTTTCAGTATTCTTGTTATTTCGATATCTCTGACTGGGTGATAGTTCAACAGGCAGCTCCACAAACATTACCAGAACCCCATTTTGATATATCCCTACCGAATAATATGTAGAGACATATCTGAAGTTTGGCAAGTCCTCTTGCTAGCATGTCCTAGTAAAGAATATTACTAGAACCCCGTTTGGTATATCTCTACCGAAATGAAATGTAGAGATGAATCTGAAGTTTAGCAAGTCCTCTTTCGGTGAAAATATATGAGATTATCTGTATTTATATGCAACAAAAACTTTGTTCAACCAATCGAGTATTTCATGTTTATCTTTTTCGGCCATGGATCTAAGTTTTTCCAGCCGTATAGATATGTCTGCCATTTCATACAGATCTTCCTTTTTCTGCATACCATGTTTTACTTTCGTCAAAAGATCCGCGAATCTATTTCGCAATTCATCCTCAATATCTTCTGTACTATCTTCGGTGTCATTTTGATCTGTGCTATCATCTGACATTTCTTGTGTATCGTCGATATCATTTTGGTCTTCTCATTGGTCTTCTTTTTGGTCTTTCTTGGTTTTCAATATTTCATCTAATCCGTTTAATTGTTTTTGTTATTCTTTGATATTTCTCCCCCATCTCATCCCTGCTGCTATTTTTTTCCCTCAGTGTCCTACCTTCTGGAGACAGAACTTTTTTCTTTCTTTGGGCTACTAGGATTTTCAATTTGTCTTGCAATTCTTTGATATCTTCACCCCCCCCCCTATCCCCCTCGCCCCCACCCCTCCACCCCATCTTTTCCCTGCTGTATGCTTGCTCGTATTTTTCTGATTTCGCTTATATAAAATATAGTTGGATTATTCTTGGTCCTTGTAGCATGCTTGTTGTAATGTCAGATGAAAATATATTGTCTAACTCACATGCCTCCTGCTTGCCGCTAATCGTTCAAAGTAGAAATAATCCTACAAGAACATTTGATGTTAATGTTGTTTTGGCAGAATGTTCATTTTTTAAATTACCAAATTATCTTTCAAATTTATATTCTACATCCATATCTTTATGCCTTGAGGGATTATTCTTTTTTGTAGTTATTTCGATATGTGTGCATCCTGCTTGATATTTTACCTCCACGAAATAGCCATGTATTCCAACTAGAGAATTATATCTGTGGATGTGTACTAGGAATCTATTTTTTCTCCTATATTTTCAGTACTAGTTCCGAATATTTAGTATTTCCCTGGTTCTACTTTCGCCAATGGTATTGAATCTGAGGGGGTTGATGGCATTTCTAGTTCACCATTAGCACATATCATAGTCGTTGCAATTCTCGCTTTTGTCTTTTTCGGCGTTGTTTTGTCTCTGCCCAAATGGAATAGAATTGGTGCTTTCAAATCTTCTTTGATTTCCAGTAACCTTTCTAATTCTTTTTCCAGAAAATAACCCTGTATGTATATTTCTTCATCCTCTAGACATGGTAGATATTTTTTTCTTGTATTCCTTGTATTCTCTGAAGATATAGACTCCTTCGGGAATATCTATACAGTTTTTTTCGTGTATCCAGACTGGCGCAATATATCCATATTATCCCATTTTTCAAAATCAATATTCAATAGTTCTTTATTTTCGGGTTTGTCTGGCATTTCGACTATTTATATCAGGTACCACCGTACTTTCTTTCCGCGAGATTCAAATTATTTTTTGGGAAATATTTCTACTACGATTTTGTCCGTAAATCTATGAATACATTTGGTTGGGTTATACGAGAATGCTTCTAGTTTTTCTATTATATTTTGCAAACTAGTTGTACTCCAAACTAGATTGTTTCCCAACAGTACTACGAATTTTGAAATGAACCCCTTATTTCTTTGTATCCTCGGAGTCTATGTTTTCCTATTGGTATATCTGCTATTTTTATTGTTTACTTTTCTTTCAAAGAATACCTGGTATCCTCCATTTTTTCATAGGCAACTTCTGCTTTGTCTCTTTTCTCTTCCAGGTCTTTAGATATTTTTTATATTTCGAAAATATTTTCTTTCCATAGTTTTTCTTGTACTTCCTTATTTTTTTCTTTCCAAGATTGTAATTGTAATCTAGGATATCTAGCAACATCTTTTCTCGTTTCAATTTGGAGTTGGTAGAGATTTGTCTTTCCGTTTCTTGTCGAAATATTGGAAATGATTTTTTTCCATTTCCTATCGATTTTTTCTGGTTTCTATTCCATCTCCATGCTACATGTTTCGTATCTGGTAGGTATTCATTCGGTTCTATTTTTATTTTTCTACATTTCTTCGGTTTATTGTCGACTAGAATAGTTTGGCTATCATTATTTTTCACATAGCATTCCGACGGAGCTAGTAGAAATGTATAGTCTTTTTCATCTATTCTCTCGATCGACAGCACAAATATTGGACAACTTCGGAATCCGTATGCTGATATCGAATATTCTTTCACTTTTTCCCACGAAATTTTCGGTTGGAAAGTATTTTGTCGAGAATCACTAGAGATCTATCTATTTTTTCTGCAAGTAGGAGCCATTGTTTTTTCGCTGGTTGAATATAGAATAGAAGTGTTATACTTTGCACAGTCTCAAGGAGAAGTTTCGGCCCCGATATATGATCATGTTTTCTATATATTGATATTTCTACTCTAGTATATCCTCTATCTTGCACATCTTGGTGCAAAAATGTTTTTTGAAGACGATCGCTGCTAGAATCCACATAAACTGTCAGATGTCCTCCGAATCTTTGAAGTCCTTCTCCAGCCTCAAAATTTGATACTATCTTGTTGTATATTTTCAGTCGTATATAGTTTCCATCTATGACTTTGGTATATGTGCAGACGTTGTTTCCTACAGCTTTTGTATTATCTACTATTTTGATTTCATCATCTTGATTTTGCAGATATTCTACTGGAGTTTTTCTATCCATAGTCCCTGAAAAGACTTTTGTGTAATCTATTGAATATATTATCCATTCCATTTTGATTCACTTGCGCTAGGAATTCTTTCTTCTTTTCTTCTATTTTTTCTAATGGGATATCGGCTATATCTATTTTCACTACGAATACTCCGTGTACTTCTTTTCCAGGGTTTATTTTCTTCCATGATTTAAATGCCCTATAATTTGTAGCTCCCTCGATATCTGTAATTGTTTTCCATGTTTGCGATTCTTTTTTCATTGCTAATGTGCATATCTTTACATTGCCATAACTGGCGGATATTTTATGCATACAATTTCTCAAGATGCCTACTGCTTGTTTTGCTTTCGGACTTGTGCGCAGTACTTTTCCTGTTTTTTCTTGTATGCCATCTTTTTGTAGATACCCGAATATGTATATATCATCAACGAATACATCACACATACCCGGTATTTCTCGTAGTTTTGTCATCCCAAGATTACCTTCTATGTATCGAACTTCTGAAATATCCGGTACATAGTTACTTTCATATGCATTTTCCCTAGCTGGACATTCAGGTGGATATTTTGATCCGACCATTACAATTTCACGTTCTGTCACTTGTATATATTTTTGCTGAGAAGTTATTTCTTGATTTTCCATTATATGCTATAGTTGAGATTAAATTTCAAACCTTTTTGCGAAATATTATAGGAAATTATACCTGGATATTCGCGGAAAAGTTTGCGATGAAAAGTATAAAATGGGTAAATGGCACACTCGTAAGAAAGATTTAACAATGACAGCAGCAGAAGAAAAAGCATTTAGAGCAGCTGAGAAATGTCATATTTGCGATCAGCGTTACATGACATGTGATAGAGCAGTTAGAGATCATTGCCATATAACCGGAAAGTTTAGAGGAAGTGTTCATGATACATGCAATCTCAGTTTCAAGTTGACTAAAAAGATACCTGTATTTCATAATTTAAGAGGCTATGACGCTCACTTTATAATGCAGCACATCGGAAAGTTTAAAAAAGCGATAAATGTTATACCAAATAACATGGAGAGGTACATGGCTTTCATGTTAGGACCAAATTTGGTGTTTATAGACAGTTTCCAGTTTATGTCTCAGTCGCTCGATAACTTAGTAAAAAACATTGTTTAAATATATCTCTCAAGAATACTCTGATGAAAAATTAGAACTGTTGAAGAGAAAACGAGTTTACCCATATGATCATATGGATAGCTTTGAATGCTTCAAGAAAAAATAATTGCCAGATAAGAAAAGCTTCTACTCCCAGTTAAATGATGAAAACATCTCAGATGCAGATTATGAGCATTCTAAAAAAAAATGGAAGACATTCAATTTCAAAAACATGGGGGAATATCACGATCTGTATTTGAAAAGTGATGTTTTGTTATTGGCTGATGTTTTTGAGAACTTCAGAAAATGTGTTTTGAGTATTGCAAATTAGATCCTTGTCATTACTTCAGTAGTCCCGGTTTAGCTGGGGATGCCTGTTTGAAAATGACTGGGATTACACTTGACTTGATTACAGATATTGATAAATATCTGTTTGTAGAGAAAGGGATGAGAGGCGGCGTGAGTTATATTGCGACTAGATATTCAAAAGCTAATAATAAGTATATGAAAAACTATGATAGTAGTAAACGAGTAAGTTTATAATGTATCTTGATGCTAACAAATTGTACGGGTGGCGATGTGCCAACCGCTACCTACTGGTAATTTTAAATGGTGTCGATAAATTTGAAAAAGGAAAATCAAACTATATTGTTGAGTGTGATCTTGAATATCCCGAAGAGTTACATGACTTGCATAATGATTATCCTCTTGCTCCGGAAAGTTTAAATATAAAAGATGAGTGGTTGTCGGACTACTGAACTTGAAGAATAAGTTTGATTTGGGAACAAGTAAAATAAGGAAACGTGTTACTACATTGAAGTATAAGGAAAGATATGTCACACATTATAGAAATTTAAAGTTGTACGAAAGTTTGGGATTAAAAGTAAAAACGATACACATGATACTCCAGTTTGATGAGTGTCAATGGTTGAAAGTGTATATCGACTTTAATACTACAAAAAGGACAGCAGGAAAGAACGCTTTCGAAAAAGATTTCTTCAAGCTTATGAATAATTCGGTTTTTGGTAAAACTATGGAAAACTTGAGAAAGAGAGTTAATGTTAAGCTGACGCATGACGAGGAAGTCCTTTTGAAATATGCGGCAAGACCATCGTTTATTTCTTGTAAGATGTTTAGTGAAAACTTGTTTGCAATCAATAGGGTAAAAGAAAGACTTCTCTTAAATCGCCCTTGTTTTGTTATGAAAAAGGTACTTTAGAAGAAATACAATATGAGGCCGCGCGAATAATTACTGGCCTGACTCGTTCTCACGTTCTAATCGATCGATCCCCTACAGGACGCGTCGACATCGCCTGTAGAGTTGAGGATGGACACGTCCTGCTGTTCGGTGGTCTGAACGGGAATGATGTGTGGACTTAGGATGGTATTGGGTCTTAAGAGTGAAAAATCAGTAACGAGTTTTAAGTGTAGTGGGTGGGGGTGTTGCTGTCACAGGATGACCTTAGTGGTTGGGCTAACTCAGGAAAGAATCAATGACGGTGAATGCATTTACATAAGTTTAATGCAACTTTTAAAATATGTTTAATATATATACAATTATCTAAAAAAAACAAGCGAATACCCAAATGAACTATGAAAAGAATGTTCTCCTGAACGTTTAAGACGTTCTTAGTATTGTTATAAATACTGAATGTCTAAGACACTAAAGTGTTGTTAAAGCTATAACAATGTTGATCTAGCGCGATAACTGTGATGCGCGAGAGCTCATGAAGATGATGATGCGCGAATTCAATGGATGATTGTCATCAAATGCCTTCTGTAAGGGTTGATGACGCGATGCAATGATAGTTAATCTCCACTGAGATTGTGAATGATATTCCTCCAGTGAAGACTGGTAACGGGCCCACCTTGTGTCCCGGGGGTTGTCGTTAGTAAAACCTGGCTGCGCAGGTACGGGGACCGTCTCCACCGCTTGTAAACGTTATTCGTGGAAGCTTAGCTCCACTCCTGGATATCCAACCCTGGATGGCTTATACTCCTGGATATCCAACCCTGGATGGCTTATATCCTGGATGGCTTAGGCTGTAATTATACATACGTTTTAGATGTCGGTTGACAAACATAACAATCTTGCATAATTATCATTACCCAAACAAATCATTATTCAATCAATATATGTAAGCTGTACTAATGAGGAGTAGCAATGTATACATATTCTACAACGCCATGTATACGCTATGTACGTCGCTGTTAATCAATGCCCCTAATACATGTAATATAAACATGATCAAATTACTCATATATTACACTCACTGAGTTATGCATGCACGCATTTATTCTTGTCACTCATCTCATTGTTAACTAATGTTAACAATCGTGTATTACAATCACCAAGTTATACGCCAACGTTAACTAATGCACCTATTATCCACTGTTATCAAATTAATATTGTTTTACAATTAATGATCAATTACAATAATTACATCTAATAAAGTAACTTCAAATCATATGCTAGTCTAAAGTTATGTTTGAGAAACATCAATGCTAACCGGATGTCGTAACCGCCAAACAAGATGGCGCCGCCCACTGAATACAAATGTACGATAAAAGTTTAATAAGATTACTAACCACATGTTGCCTATGAATTTTGCCGTCCAATCTCTGTTCCAACAAAGTACTATCGATGATCCCGGCGAGAGCTAGAAGACAATGGGTTTTATAGCAAACATTACGCCCAAATCATTATTTCCCCCGTTCAGTCCGTGACAAACGTGGCTAAATCTACAGTATTGAATCTACACGAGAGGCCCCTTATACAATTTTGCCGTTTAAGGAAAATATACCTATACGTTTACATGCATTAGCACAAAACTAAACTTATGACACGGCCTCTCTGGCGGCCACTTAAAATGTGCACGCTTTTACGTGTTACATGAATAGATCATGAATATTGTGAAATTGTTTCAACTCGAACGATAGATTTTGGGTGTAACCGATAACTTACAAGAGCTATATACGACCAGTACGCTCTACCCGTGACATTTTGTGACAGTTGCAGTACTGTACTATGCGTACAGCTGGTACAACTTATGTTCTTTTTCCCCCATATTTCATTGTTAAGACGAAAAAGGTTGTGCGGAGATACAAGTCATAGGCTGTGAGCTAGTAGGAGAAACCCTCCTCACCCCCAGGGGGAATTGGTGTAGGGTATGATTTTCTGAAAGAACATACAGTAAGTTTCAAAATGAGATATGTGTGCCATCTGAGCGTTGGGCTTTAGTGAGTTTGTGGGGGGGGGGGGGGGGGGGGGGGGGGGGGGAACACAGCGTTTTTAGACGAAAATCGACGAAATCTGGAATTATTTTTTAGATAAAGAATGGAATATATTAGAACCAATTTGAATTGATGGAATCTTTCTCGGAACACATCTGTACGTGTCCCACCATATAATTTATGGATCCGATACTTAAATATTGAGATTTTGAGTAAAAATGTTAAAAAATTGAATAAAATCGCTGATTTCTGTAATACATTGGGGGATATTTAACTAAAAATTAGAAAAATATGTAATACAATAGAAAAAAGAAGTATTGTAACCTTTTTGAGCTAATCGCCGGAATCTGCAATTATTTTTTGAAATTAGTTTGAACATAAACTTATCAAACTGAAGCAATAGAATGTTGCACAGCATACATATTCAAGTTTTTTCCTGACACAGTATATAACCTATGTGCTCAAATATTGGCATTTTAGGGCAAAATGTTGGAAAATATGACAAAAATCACTGATTTCTGTAATCCGTTGGGGGTACTGGGACAAAATATAGAAACAAATTTAACGCTTGAATAAAGACACATTGTAATACTTTTGGATAGACAAAGGTCCAGTAATTAAGTAGAGAAAAGTCCCGAACCGTATGATGCTTGAAAATGCCTTAATGTTTAGGCGAAAATGTGTATTTTTGTCAAAAATCGACGGAATCTGGAATTATTTTTGAAAATAGTTTTAACATAAACTTATCAAATTGAAGTAATACAATGTTGCACAGCATACATATTCAAGTGTTTCCTTGCATCATACATAACATATCTGCTGAAATATGTCGGAAAAAAGGACTAAAATCACTTGTTACTGCAATCCATTTGGGGTATTGGGTTAAAATCTAGAAAAATATATAATACCGGTACAATAGAAAAATAGACTGTAAGCTTGTAGGATTAACCCTCACCCCAGGGGGAATTTTGTACACCCTATTTTTCTGAAAGCCCATTATGTGTAGAGCATTTTCGAATATGTACGTGTACCAACTGGCGACTTGGACTTTACCATTGTACCGGCATTTCGTACATGGAACATAGAGCTATATACAGTGTACGTTATAAATAGAGAAATAGCATTGAGCGACCCACTGCGTACGGCCACTGGGCCGACCCATATATTTTGCGACACAACGGGACCGGTGTCCAGCCGTCGGCAAAGGTCACTAGTACATGTGGCACTCGATCGCTAGTCCATATTAGGGGATCTGCTACCCGAGTTCGAGTCTCGAACATGGCACATAGAGCTATAACTGTATATAGAAGGATATATCGTTGAACGACCTTCGACCGACGGCCGCTGGGCCGACTTACAGATTGGGTGACACAACGGGACTAGTGGGCAGCTGTCGGTAAAGGTCCCGGTAATACGTGACATTCAATCGCTAGGCTGTATCGGGGGGTGGGGGGGGGGTGGGGTGGGGAGGGGGGGGGGGGCTACCCGAGTTCAGGTCTCGAAACTCGTAACTCACCTGGAGCTTTATAAAGTATAGTTATATATGTATAGAGGGAAAGAGCGTTGAGTGACCCTCGGCCTATGGCCGCTGGACCTATTCAAATATTTTGTGACACAACGGGACCGGAGGCCAGCCGTCGGCAAAGGTCCCCGCTATGCGTGGTACTCGTTCCCTATGCATTATCAGGGTGAGGGATACCCGAGTTCTAGTCTCGAACATTGCACATAGAGCTATATACAGTTAGAGGGAAATAGCGTTGAACGACCTTCGGCCGATAGCCGATAGCCGCCGATAGCCACCGATAGCCGCTCGGCCGACCCACATATTTTGTGACACAACGGGACCGGTGGCCATCCGTCGGCAACGGTCCTTGCTACGCGTGGCACTCGGTCCCTAGGTCGTATCATGGGGAAGGCTACCTGAGTTCGGGTCTCGAACATGCCACCTAGAGCTATATAGTAAATAGAATTGAGCGACCCGCAGCCGACGGCCGCTGGGCCAACCCACAGGTTTTGTGACACAACGGGAACGGTGGTCAGCCGTCGGCAACGGTCCTGGCTACACGTGGCACTCAGTCCCTAGGTCGTATCAGGGGGAAGGCTTCCCGAGTTCGGGTCTCGAACATTGCACCTAAAGCTATATACAGTATAGTTATATAGAGAGAAATAGCCTTGAGCGACCCACAGCCGACACCCGCTTGCCCGACACACAGGTTTTGTGACTCAATGAGAACGGTGTCAAGCCTCGGCAAAGGTCTCGGAGTGGTATATTATTGCACAATGGACTGCAGAAATGTTATAAAAAAAAATCCGTTCTTTCTATGCACTTTTAATTTTTTCCCAATACCTCAATGCATTACAGAAATCAGCGATTTTAGTCATTTTTTCAACATTTTATCCTAAAATATAAATACTTGAGCATATATGTTATATCTGATACAATAAAAAGCTTGGAAGTGTA